>JAADVD010000001.1:0-217230 GCA_023334535.1 Pythium vanterpoolii | reverse complement strand
GTTGACATTTTCGATGGGTCTATAAATGACTACATTGGTCCCCAGCTCCAAAACTGACACGGTCAGAGATTCTATACCCTCTTTTGTATAACAATTTGTGTAGTTGTACCCTGTTTTGCTAAATGTGCTCTTTTATCGTGAGTCTTGTAAATGAGAACCGCCCAGATCTGTATCCCGAAGTGTCTCTTATGAAGGGCAGTGACTGTAACTAGGTTACGCGCCACGTTTCCCTTTCTTCGGTTTCAAAAGAAAAGCCACGCCGAAATGGCGCCAACGGACGCGCATGGGTAACCATCTTGCATGTGGGGATAGACGGTATGTCTCTCCAGCGCATGTCGTCACAGATCGTGCGCGAGTCTGTACCGGCGGTGGATCCAGCGGCGCCGCGTACGCTGCGGTCGTGGGAGTGGGTCTGCTCGGCACTGGTGAACAAGGACAAGGGCGAGGTAAGCACATGCTCTCTGGTTTTACCGCAAGAAGATATCAACTAGTTCACAGACATGGTTATGGTATGGGTAGTGCGTCGTGGAGGTTCTCGATACAGTCTTTCTGCAGCGCGAGCAGATCTGGTCATGGTTCTACAGCAGCAGCGGCGGCGTCATCCGCAAGAAGGCACAACGTAAACTCACACCGGCGAACGTAGTCCAGCGCTTTGGCAGCCTCGCGAGCAGCTACGAGCAGAATGCAGCCGGTTACGTGGCGCTGTGCTGGTTTGAAGACCAGCGACGGCTGCAGTTTCTCACGGCGCCAGACTGCCAGACGTATCTCGCGAGCTGCAAGGGCAACGCCGCGTTGAGTGCGTTCGCCCACCCTCGCGGCGAACTTGATCCAACGCGCTATGCTAACCTGGAGCACGATTACTCGTACGTGACCATGCTCACGTACATAGACTGGTGGTGGTTGCTGACGTTTTGCTTTTTTTACAGACTCCCCAAGAGCGGTCGACTCCAAAGTAAACTGTATCGGCACGCCCTGGGGAACCAAAGGATCCTGAGCATGGATGCCAAGCTCAATAATACGATTGGCAATACGGTGCAAACTTTCATCAGGTGAGAACACGGTGTGTGAACGCAATCGCTCTGGTGAAAAACGAATTTTACGTTCTATCGCTTTCTATTAGCTTTATTGAACGGACGAAAAAGTGTCGTGTCGTGACCTGCACGTCGCATTTTGTGATCGACAATATTGGCCGCATTATGTTATGGAGAACCGACGGCGTCCAGACCATTTCACTACCACGCAGCAATAGCATCAGTGATTCTGGAGGGGCTCCGGTGTACCATGGTCCACACGCGGTCACGGAGCGGGTTCTCGCAAGAGCAAAGGCTGATGCATCGAAACAACCTGATGAAGATCTTATCCAAGCCATTTTATCCTCTCCCACTCCAGCCTCAAGGCGACAGACAATGCTTCTTCAAGCGTCTGCCTCTCAACCGTCGCTGCCATCTCCAGCTTCTGTTGCAACAGAGTTCAACCCGTTTTCGGACGACTATGGACTGAATCGACGCGGCTCGACGCAGTCAAGAAGCCAGCTACGCAGCAATTCTGACTGGGACGAGGCCATGCAATTTCTCCCGACCAGCTCTTCTCTCTCACGAGGGCGAAAGCGAACTCTCTCGGCAGCACATCTCGTGTCGAGTCAAAAGCGAGGATGCTGCGGCGATTATTGTGACATCGATGTACGAAAGTGGACGGCAACACGTCTTGGCTCGAAATCAGTTTCCGTTCCGATGGTGAATACGACGGTTACCACCAGTCGTGGGCTGATAAACAAAGGCGTGGGTGGACGCAGTAGCAGTGTGATTAGTGCCACGACCGCAGCCAGCGCATTCTTGTCGGCTCACCCCGACACGTCTTCTTTCATCGACGACTCGTTGGCGAGGAAGCCGATGTCTCCACAACGACAACAAATGGAAGACCTCGGGAAGCGTGCACTAGACGGCTCACTTGATGTGGCATCCCGTACAATTCCGTTCAAGCTCATTGCACAGACACGCGCCGAAAAGCAGCTCGTTGATCTCTTCATACGGCGATATCAAAAGTGTGAGGATGGAGATTATCTCGCCGAGATGTACTATGGCGATGGCGACCCGCTGGGCCAGACCTTTCCCGGCTACTACTACCAAGAGGTGCAAGTGTGTGTGAATTGCTATGCGCTCTACACGCTCATTGAAGATGTCCGCATGAAAGCCCTTCGTCAACTGGAGAGAAGACGGTCGTCCAGCAAAGCCTTTTCAGACGAGAAAAAACGCGGTGGTCGCCAAGGCGGATCGCACGAACTCGAACCGCTGCATGAAGCAGAGCGTGAAGACGTCGAAAATGATCGCGCTGAACTCCAGCTGCGTGAAATCACGGCTGCCGCTAGGGAGCTGTCCAAACACGCGTGGGCGTGCGCTCGCACCAAGTCTGTCCCAACTATCTCGAAGAAGGATGCTGCCGAACTGTTCAGTTTCGTGAACCCCCACCCCGCTGTTGCAATGGTGATTAATGCACTTGGAACCCTCATGCTCGGCCGTGATGACATGACACCACCAGAATTTAAGCGAGCTATATCCCAAGACAAGCTGCTGGCGCAGCTGCAGCAATTCGGGTTGGAGAGACTGCCACACGCGCACGTGGAAAAAGCTGCAGCGCATGCTCGTAACCCACTGTTCTCGCCCGAGATTATCGGACCCATCAGCTCCTGCGCGGGTCGATTTTGTGACTGGTACGTGGGTTCGCGTACTGTTGTCTTTCTTCACCCCTAACTGTTGGATACCCGCCCGTAGGATACTTACAGTTCTTCAAGCGTACGCTTGGAAAAACCACTCGGCATTTCGAGGCGATCCAAAAACGTGGGAACTGCTGGCGTTTATGAATCCCGAGCTTACTGCTTCAAAGATCCCGCGGGAGGTATTCGTCGACGGTTTCTTCGGGTCACAGAATAATGGCTGGTCGAACATGAATGCCTCCGTTCAGAATGAACCGACGGTACAAGCTTCGATTGTAAAGAAGAAAGCTACAGCAGCTGCTGGCGCGCGACGAGCTATTCAGAACCAGCAAATGACACGATTGGCGGCACCGTCAGGAGTCGTGGAAGCTACAACACTCGGCGGGAACGAAACGGTTTTTGTCTGTGCTGATGGCGTCACAAAAATCCCGTACGCACTCTCTGGTCAGGCCGTTGGAGGCAGTACCAAGTGCAATCTGATCGTGTTTCACGATTTTTTCGACACTATGGAGAGCACAAAGGTGTTCTTTCGACCTATCGTTGCCAAGCACGTAGGTGCACGCGCACTCTTTTTCAATCTACCGGGCCAAGCCGGCTCGCAGTACACTGTCTCGGATACTGGCCATGATTCAAATCGAGTCGTGTTCAACAACGTGTGGTGCGCACACAGAGTGCACGAGCTGCTCGAGCATCTACAAGAGACAACACGATTTCTCACCACAGGGTTATCCTTCCACATCATCGGGTTTGGCAATGGCGCCAACATCGCAACCAGTTTTGCGATCAAATACGGCAAGCACGACGCGTATGTGGACGATTTCCAGTCGCTCGTGCTTCTCAACGGGTTTGCACGCGTGGACGCGCAACTCGCAGGAATCTTACACAGCACGGTCAACGTTTTCTCGTGTTTTCCGTCGGCACGACCCGATCTTCCCGTCACGTTCTTCTGCAAGTACCTGTTCTCGGAAGCCTATTTGGCCAAGGTCGATGTCAATCTCGCGCTCAGCATCTACACCGCAGTCACCAATCCGATTACGCTCGACGGCCGGATCCGCATTTGCCAAGGAGCGTTGCATCATGTGGATTTGGTCCGCGACCTCCCGCAGATCGCGGTCCCACTCGTGCTAGTTCAATCGGTTGAGAACCTACTTGTCGCTCCGACAAGCGTCGACCCGTTTCTCCAGCAGCGCGTCAACATCGCTCACTCATGGTCCCATCAGCAGCAGTCACAGACGCAAACGACGGGCTCCACGACCGAGCCGTTGCCAACCAAGACCAAGAAGCAATTGCAACAAGTGCTGGCCACGCCCGGCAGCGCATTTGTGTCCTGGCTCCGAGCCGGACACGAGCTCCGCCAGGAAGCCAAGCACTATGTTGTCGAACTGTTAGAGCTCATCGTTTGTTCGAAGGAGTCGAGTTTACATAAAGAAGTGCAGATTTCCCCGCAACCGGCTGAACCTACCACATTCTCCTCTCCAGTCAAGACTGGAGCTAGTATTTCAGAGTCGCGAGCGAACTCGGTCGGATCACCAGAACGTATGACTTCTACCAAGCCTACGTCGACAAAGTTTCCACCAGAAAATACACCGCCTCCGAAAGCGGAGACACCTGACCATCTCTCCAATCGTGATGTTCCGGTGGCTCACACCAAAGAAATCGGTGTAAGTAGCGTTGTCTTGAGCCCAGCGCTTCGAGACGACGTGTGCTGCGCACCTCGCCACGATGAAAGTACCAACAAACCAGTTCCGATTGACCAGAAATCATCGAAACACTCGACATTCGAAGAATCGGTACCTTACTCACAGCCGTCATGGACGACGAAGTCCTCCACAAGCAAGGCGAGAGCTGTCGATGAGTCTAGTGCAATTGCTGTGGTACCAGCACCCAGTAAATTCGTGGACTTGATCACACCGTCGCTGCCTCTTATGGAAAAGCAAGTGCTGTACACTGCTGCAAAATCCAATTTCGATGCTCAACGAGAATACCACCAGAACATCGATTCTGAAATTGACGCCGTTCGTACGCGAATGGAGACTGAGGAGAAGCGACTTCGTCAGGAAGCCGACGAACTTCGTCAGCGCCAGCGTGCTGCAACTGAGCAGAGGATGGAGGCGTTGCAACAAGAACAAGATCGACGACGACGCCAGTGGGAAGAAGAGGACAATGCAAAGCTTGCAGCACTGGAAACCAAGCTTCGTGAGGAACAACAAGCACGAGACGAGGCTAGGAAGCTGCGAGAGGATGAAGTGTTGTATGCCGACGTGACGATGGATGCCCGTAGTGCTTCGCCGACTGCACCTCCAGCTGCCAACCGCATGCACGACATCCCTATCTACCCGATCCACTCGGGCGATCTCATTGCGTCCGGTATTCATACCATGAAACAAGCCATTCGTGCGCAACCAGAACTTCCCAGCCTATTCGATCAGATGGAAGCAGAAGAGAAAGCAAAAAAACGCGTGGGACACTTGCGCATGGACGACTTTGACGCCGTGAAAAAAGACATGACACAGAACTTCAACCATCACGTGAAGGAACATGAGAGCAGTCTCCGTCAAGAGCTATTGCGTCGAAAGCAAGGCCATGCGATCCGTATTCAAAAGCACATTCGACGTTTTCTTGCAGTGCGACGCGTAACAAAGATCCGTAAAGACCAACAAGACGCTCGGATTCGGCGGTTTGCTGGCGGGGAGATTGTGCGCATTGTCCGAGGCTTTATGGGGCGTCGTTACTTCCTCCACTACGGAACGAAGCGCGCGCGTGAAGCACAGGAGCGCGGATGTGCGATCACTATTCAACGACTGGTGCGAGGCTTTGTGTGCCGCGAAAAGTTTCGCCGACTTTTACAGAACCGAAAAGCGATTGTGCTGCAACGCGTCTACCGTGGCCATCGTGGCCGACTGTACTGTGTCAGCTTGCGCGAGTCTCGATTGGAACGGAAGTTTCTGGACCAAAATGCGGCCAAGGTTCAAGCTACATGGCGCATGCACATGGCGCGGCATCGCTTTCTCACGCAGCGCATCTCGATCTTGGCGGCGAACGAAATCCAGCGCATGTACCGCGGTCATGTGGGGCGTGTGGAGGCCAAGCGGAAGAGCGCGTGGCGCAATGCTGAGCCGGGACCAGAGCGATTGGCGCTAGGGCTGAAGATGATTGAAGGATCAAAGCAAGCGTTTGAGCGTCAGCAAAGCGAGATCGACGCGCTTCACCGTGCCCAAGAAACGGTCGAGCGACAAGTCAGCACGATCCACGCCGAGCTCCAAGACTCTGAGAAAGAGCTTGCGATCTTAGAGCGAGAGTTGCAAGAGATCGACCAGTTGGAGGCCGATCTGCGCGAGCTCACGCACGAGGCTGAGATGCTCCACAATGGAGGCCTTGAGGGCATTCTTCGAAGTACCAGTACGGCTGCGAGCGGCGGCGATATTCAAAAGGCAGCACAGCCGTTGGGAAGTGGTGTACCACGACTTGTGTCGCCCAGTGGCGTCAGTACTCTCCCATCGTACGAAAAGGGCATCGAAGATCTGTTTGAGGGTCGGAGTGACATGAAGAAGCGGCAAGCAGATGCATACGCCGTGGAAATGGCGATTCAAATCAAACGTGCCGAGCGGGAAAAGAAAAAGAAAGATCTCGAAGCCGAATTCACAAGCGTCTTTGCCGAGGTCCAGCAGAAGCGACAAGTACTGGGCGAAATGGAAGAGAAACTGGCCGACATGGAAGCGACACGCATGCGCAAAGACCGAGAATTTGCCCGCATGCAACGCAACCTGATGGAGCTGCTCGAGGAACAAAAGCTCGAGCTCGAGAACCTTCGCGAGAAAGGGATTGAATTGGAGACTGCAACGGCAACCTCGGCGGCCGCGGCCGCAGCGACGGCTATGAAAGCTAAGGAGCATGAGAAGCGATCGCAGGCAATGTTTGAATCCACAGAGGAGCTGATGAAGTTTCAGTTTATGTCCATGTCGCTGTCGTACTTCAGCTCGCTCAACATGCTCAAGAACCTCCGGGATATCAACTCTGACACAACGGCGTCTGCGATCACGTCGACAGCAGAGACCGCAGCCGCTGCGGCTGCCGCGGCCGCGGCGGCAAATATTCCTACGATGAAACGTCTCCAAGTCGGCGGCTCTGATTTGATGCTGGCAGCGTCTCAGCTTAAGAAGGCAGAGCTCGAGAAAAAACTAAAGGAAGAAGAGGACGCCAAACACTCGAATCATCAACCGATGCCCGACCAAGTCAAAGATTGGACAGTCGACGACGTTGGGCGATGGCTCGATACACTGTCGCTCTCCATGTACAAGAAAGCGTTCTACGAAGGTGCGGTCGACGGCGCGTTCTTGCTCGAGTTGCGACCTGAAGACATGTCGGACGTATTAGGTGTGTCTCACAAACTTCACGTGCGCAAGATCATCGTTGCACGCAACAAACTGCTGCCACTGTCGCAGCAGGAGCAGCTCCAAATCGACGCCGTGGGCCACGAAGACCAGGCACGCGCTGCCCGCGAAGGACCGGCCAGCTTGAATGCTCCTGCTGCTGGCGCGTTGGATCTCAATACAGTGTTTTCCCAGGCCCGCAATGGCCGCATGAAGCGACTCGTCGAAAGCATCGACGCGGGCTTTGACATTAATGCCGAGGACGAGAAAGGCAACACGCTCTTGCTTATTGCGTGTCAGAACGTCAACATCAAAATGGTCGAGTACCTAGTCTCGAAGCGTGCGAACGTCAACCACAAGAACGCCCAGGGCAATACGCCATTGCATTTCGCCATGGCCTACGACACGGAAGGCAAATTGGGCGAGTACTTGATCGCCCACGCCGCCGACGACACGATCGAAAACTCGTTTGGACTGACGGCGTACGATGGGCTCCAGCCCGAATGAAATACCCTAGGCTGAACGGCAGAAGGAGAGCAATAGACACGGAAGACTATGATTCTCGAGTGGGTGGGGTGAATCTCTATGGTTGGTACTGTACACTAACTATTTTCTATCTGTTCTATTCTATTCGGCATCGTCCGTGCGGTTCGCAAATGAGCCGTGGTTGTGCTGTACGAGCCACACATCATCGGCGACGGCACCGTACAGTCCATGGGCTGCTGGGTTTTCCGGATCCGACTCGACTTGCTGCCACCGAACGTGGGTCGCATTGTACACGTGGAGCCGCGAGTACCCAAAGATCGAATTGCGGAACGCGTCCCATTCGGCTTGTGGCTGCTCAAACGCCTTGCGCATGCTGCTGAGCTTGTACTGGCCCGAAGCGCCGGTGAGGATGTGGGTCGTCGCGCGCATGTTCGTCGTGCGCTTCCAGGTCTGGGACCGGTATAGATCAAACGCTCGCTCGTAGTTGTGCTGGTGGCCGCAAAGATAAAGGTCGACGCCGTGCTGGTACAGCAAGTCCTCGAGCCGTGTCCGCAGCAACGCCGCGCCAGCGCCGCAGTTGGTGTGGTCCGACGTGCAGTACATGGGCCGGTGGCCAATCACAATGAGCCACGGCGTTACTGCGCGATTCGCATTGGCCTCTGCGAGGTCGCGGCGCAGCCAGGTCTCTTGACGATCAATCATGAACTGGTCCTTTGTTTTGCCAAAGTAGAGTTCGGTCGAGATCACGACGAAGTGCACGAGCCCAACGTCGTACGAGTAGAACCAATTGTTGGGGGCGTCGACCCCGGTGCCCGAGATGACCCGGCCCGTGGTAGTGGGCATGAGGCGGAACCGCTCGGTGTAATGGCTGAACGACGCGTGCGTCTCGTGGTTGCCGGGCGCTACCATGAACGGCACGGTCGCGGCGATCGGCTCGATTTCCTCCATGAAAATATCGCCCACGCGGCCGTTCGCAAGGTGGAGGTCATAGGCATAGTCGCCCACGGAGACCACCGCGTCGACCGCACCTTCGGCGACTTCGGATTGCATCATGGGCAGCGTCGCGGCGTTCTGGTAGCCAATGTCGCCAGTCACTAGGAACCGCATGGGCATAGAAGGTTCGATCTCTGCCCGTGACGGTGCGGTCTTGGTGGAGAATGGGATCGTCCATGAATATCGGTTGTTGCCCACAACGTAGGTGTAGTAAGTGTTGGTCTTTAGACCCACGAGCTCCACGACGTGCATAAACCGTTTGGACTTTTTCGCGCCGCTGTCGGTAAAGAGATTTGTCGTGGCGGTCGCAGTCACCGGCGTGTGCTTGGTGATGCGCGTGCGGTAGCCTGGGACGAGCTTGAGAAACTGCGTGGTCGTCGCAGTGCATTCGCCCATGGTGGTCCACTGAACGCTAAAGCTGCCGGGCGTCTTGCCGTACGCCGTGTGGACGTGCTTGGGGCGGCACGCAATCTGCTCGGGCTTGGAGAGGATCGTGTTGTGGCCGAGGCGATGGAGACTCGACCAGCCGTGGAACGTTGAGCCGACGACAAACTCATAGTCGCGCACTGCCGTGTCACTCAGTTCGATCCACGCTTTGTGTTGGGTCACGTTCTCGCCGCGTTGGTAGTGCGAGATCGCGGGCTTGCGCGCAAACGCCCCGGCGGCCGCGACCGCTCGGAATCGCACTTCGACCGACGCGTCGTCGCTGCAGGCCTGCCACGGGTCGACGTCAGTGTCGCGCGGCGTTTTGTTCTTGTGGACTTTGGCAATGTACGTGCGGCGCGTCGACCACTCGACGACGCCGCGCTTGCCCAGCACAAACGACCGGATGTCGTGTGGCACGCAATTTTCGATCTCGCGCTGGCGCATTTCGTCCTTGTCGTCTTCGTTGAGTGCATCAAACGCTTCGTCGTCCAGCAAATGGTCGTGCAGTCGAGCCGCCGTCAGTGACACGAGCAGCGCCACTGCAAGCATCAGACGCAACAGCCGCAGCCGCAGCCGTGACCGGAGGAGGCAGACGCCGTGGGTCGTCATTGTAGACGAGTGTTACGGAATTGAAAGAGAATGCGGAAGTGGCGATGGCGTCAAGGGTGGCATTGTGCCTGTTCGAATCTCTTTGTTCATTCGCGCCCTGTGGATCCGTTCGCGGCAACTGGTGGCGGCTGCGAGGATTCGGTAGTATACAAAATCCAAGTGATACGAATCTGAGGTGAAACTTGCATGTGCCGTGTAGTTTACGGTCGATGGGTTGGGTGACTGGGTCTGAAGTTTTTCTGGTGACTGGACTGGGATTCCGAATATCTGTGACACTAGGATGCGATACCGACAAATACCGGTTTTAACCTCCGTACACTGACACTGGATTGATGTCACTAAATATGGAAGTGGGTTCACTTGATGTGGCCACAAGAAACCTCTGGCGGCATACTTTGATTGGCTACATGTATCGCTCATAAAAAAAGCGCTTTTCAGTGTTCAAAGCTCTCCCCATTTGCAGCGAACTTGACACCAGTCCTCCACAAAGACACTAGAGGAAACATGGCGACGACCGTCAAGCAGCCGACGTGGTACCCGCCGCGCCCCATGGACTCGCTCGTCGAGTACTGGGAAAAGCACTACCCGCTGCGGCTCTTTAACAGCCTCACGCGCACCAAGACCGCGTTCGTTCCGATCAAGGGCAAGCGGGTGCTCTGGTACATGTGCGGCCCCACGGTCTACGACCAGACCCACCTCGGCCACGGTCGCACGTACACGTGCTTTGACTATGTGCGCCGCATCCTCGAGGACTACTTTGGCTACGAAGTCGAGCTTGTCATGAACGTCACGGACATTGACGACAAAATTATCATTCGTGCGGCTGAGAACGGCTGGCTCGAAGCACACGCCGGCCAGGAGCTCCCAGCGAACAAGGACGAGCGCATAAAGCTCGTGATGGAGTGGGCGTCGCAGCAGTCAGCCGAAGACAACATGCGCCGCACGTGCGATCTCTCCAAGTTTTGGGAAAAGTCGTTTCTCGACGACATGGCGCTGCTCAACATCAAGACCCCGGCCGTGCTCACGCGCGTGAGTGAGTATGTGCCCGAGATTATTGAGTTTGTCGAAGGCATTATCAAGAATAACTATGCGTACGAGAGCAATGGCTCCGTGTACTTTGATACCGTGGCGTTTGGGCAGTCCAAGGGCAAAGCCTACGGCAAACTGCTGCCAGAAAACGTTGGCCAGTCGGAGCTGCTCGCCGAAGGCGAAGGCTCACTGTCGCTCGGCAAGACCGACAAGCGCAACGTGAGCGACTTTGTGCTGTGGAAAAAGTCGAAAAAAGGCGAGCCGTTCTGGCAGTCGCCGTGGGGCGAAGGCCGTCCCGGCTGGCACATTGAGTGCTCGGCCATGGCAAGCGATACGATCAAGCACCTCGCCGGCGGCCAGATCGATATCCACTCGGGTGGCATTGACTTGCGTTTTCCGCACCACGACAATGAGATCGCGCAGTCAGAAGCGTACTTTGATTTCTCGCAGTGGGTGAATTACTTTGTGCACACGGGTCACCTCAACATTGAAGGGCTCAAGATGTCCAAGAGCCTCAAGAACTTTGTCAAGATCCAGGAAGCCCTGTTGGACAACACGGCGCGGCAATTGCGCTTTTTGTTTTTGCTGCACAAGTACAATACGCCAATGGACTACAACGACAACTCGATGGACGAAGCCGTGACGGTCGAGCGTTTTTTCAGCGAGTTTTTCCAGAACGTCAAGGCCAAGCTCCGCGAGCTCGGCGTTGAAAAGAGCCAAAAGTGGACCGACGTCGAGAAGAAACTGAACGGCGTGGTGCTCGACACCAAAGAGAAGGTCCACATTGCGTTGGCAGACGACTTGAACACGCCATTGGCGATCTTCCACTTGCAGCAGCTCGCCAAAGAAGTGAACCGCTACCTCGCGAGCAACACGGAGCACGTGTCGATGATCATCCGCTCGGCGGCCGAGTACATTACCCACATTTTGGGCGTGTTTGGGCTGGTGCCGGGCACCGACATTGGCTTCCCCTTGAACGCTGGCGAAGGAGCCGACAAGGAGACGGTGCTCGCGCCGGTGCTCGATATCATTGCGCAGTTTCGCGACCAGATCCGTGAGGCCGCGCGCTCGGGCATGGCTAGTGGCAGCGTCAAAGACTTGGCCAACAACATCCTCAACTTGTGCGATGTCATGCGGGACGAGCAGCTCCCGCATGCCGGTGTGCGCCTCGAGGATCGTGCAGGCAGCCACTCGATTTGGAAGCTCGCGAACAGCGAAGAGCTCCTCGAAGAGCTTCAGAAAAAGGCCGATGAAAAGGCGAAGAAAGAAGAGCAGAAGCGACTGCGTCTCGAAGAAGACGCACGCAAGAAGGCCGAGCTCGAGGCCAAGGCCAAGGTCAAGCCCGAGGAGATGTTTTTGGGTGAGAAAGACAAGTACTCCAACTTTGACGACCAGGTACAATTTTTTGAGGTGGGCTGTCCATGGTGATTTGAAATTGACAGTGTTTTCATCTTGGTACGCCTAGGGTATGCCCACGCACGACGCCGCAGGTGAGCCACTGAGCAAGGGCGCCATTAAGAAGCTCACGAAGGACTTTGCCAAGCAGAAGGCGCTCTACGAGAAGCACAACCAGCAGTAGGTAGGTTCAGGCTCGCGATCTTGTTTGCTCGCACACGTCGCACACGTCGCAGGAATCCGTGGATTACTGTCATTGGTCCATAATAGCTGAATATGAGTCAATCAGAACATGTTAATGACTTTGATTGGTCTAAAATATATTGCAAATAAGCAGCTCCCTTCCTCCCACCTGCCATTCTCGCGAACCCCTTCCACGTCAATATGCCAACCAACGACAGCAACAGCAAGCGCGCCAACGTCGAGCTCGCACGCGGCATCAGCGCATTCAGCGCTAACAGCCAGTCGCGCCGTAACGGCCGCTTCGCGTACAAACGCGCTGAGCCAGCACCCGCGGCATCGTCGGCGCATGACGAGTCCAAGAAGGCGCCGTTCTCGACGCGTCGGTGGTACCCAGCCGACCACATCCCGAAGAAACTGCCGTCCGCGAAAACCGTCCGCAACAGCCAGAAACCAGCCAAGCTGCGCAAGTCGATCACGCCGGGCACGGTGCTGATCTTACTGTCGGGTCGCTTCCGCGGCAAGCGTGTGGTGTTCCTCAAGCAGCTTGCGTCCGGCACACTGCTGGTCACAGGCCCGTACAAGATCAACGGCGTGCCGCTGCGCCGCGTGAACCAAGCGTTTGTGATTGCGACGTCGACCAAAGTTGACATGGACGGCGTAGTGTTGCCGGAGATCGACGATGCGTACTTTGCCAAGCCGTCGGCCGCCAAGAAACCGGCCGAGGAGCAGTTTTTCGATGCGGCCAATGAACGGGTAGGTTGAGTGATGAGTCTGGGCGGGTTGGCTTCAGACAGCGTGCTTGGTAGTCTGCCGTTGCGCGAGTCTTATCTGATTATGGATTTCGCTTTTGGGGCTGCACATTGAAGCGCTTGGGATCGCAGTGCTGGACGGGCCGCAAAGCGGCGTCTAAAGTTCCCATTAAAGCTGGTCGGTTGACCTCTGTTTTGATTTGCGACTAGGCCACATGTGTGATTCCTGAGCAACGAAAGGCCGACCAGAAGAGCGTGGACGCTGCGCTGCTGCCCAAGATCGAGAACGATGCGTACCTACGTGCCTACCTGAACGCCAAGTTCTCGCTTACAAAGAATGACCGTGTCCACGAGTTACGTTTCTAAGCGCAGACAATCAGCCCTGGTTAAGCGTGTTGCGTCCCAGTGTATGAAACGACTAAAACAAACGGATTTCTCACGCCTGCGGCTGTTCATCTGTCGTGCATTGGGTGTAACCTTAGCGAACTGACCGTAGTGAGGAGGAGGAGACCGGTTGTGCAGTCGCGAAAGAATGAGAACAGAATGACCAGTATTGTGGTGGGACCGATGTGTTATCTAGTGGTAGACTAGGCGAGAGATCAGTGCACAAAGAAGAAAGCTATTACCAGGGAGATGGGTAGAGAGATCAGTCCACGTAAACTAGCATCATCGCCTTGAAAAAGAAATGGATCCATCTCAGCTTCATTTATCCGTATCATCTGCGTAAGGACCACTTTTTGGATTTGACCACCGATGGGGATATACTATCAACGGGTGCTTGGTGACTTACATCGATGGGCATTGTTTCAAGCTCACATTTCAAGGAGTTTCACCACCTACTGTCGAGATGCAGGTGGCTCCGGGGCTTCAATGTGTGCTGAGCTGGCAGGCCGAACCTAATTGTCTTTCTCACGCTTTCTACGAAGTACAATCTAAGTTCGATTTTGAAAACGGTGACGCGGGTTCGTCGCTGCTCGCGTCCACGAACGTGGGATCGGTCTCTTGCATGGCCAAGATTAAGACCAAGATCACGACTGTGGCGGAGGCGACTGCCACCCCACCCCAGCGACTCAGAGTCAGAGTCAGAGTCAGACTCGAAACCTTGAAGCCTTCGTTGTCTTCGTTAAAGTGACCATGTGTTCAAGCATAACCACTGTGGCATGTCACTCATCGTCGACTTCCTAGAATAGGAAGGACGGTGTGCTAGCTCCTACATTAGTGTAAATGGCGTGGTCTACGTTAGGTGGCACGCTCCTTTTCCCAGGATTGGTCTTGTTGAAGTCCGTCCCTCTCTCATCGCTTCGATTCTCTCTATGTTCCCGTTTCTCGTGGTTCCAAAAAACTTGTCCCCAAAAACCAACAACGCCAACAAATCCAAAACCAACAAACCAACAAACCAACGAACGATGCGTACCTGGGGAGCTCTCGTCCTGTGGATGGCCACGGCCTCGTTGGCGACTGCGGAGAACGTGCTGAGCGATCTCTTCTACACCACCACGACACCATGCGCGGCGCTGCGGGCGCTGCCCACACAGCAAGACCTTCATTCTCAGCTCCTCGTCACCGACGAGTCGTTCCACGGCTCGATTACGCTCTCCAAGTCGGATACCACGACGGGCTGTGCGCTCCATGTCGCTGTGCGTGGCGACCTAAACACCCACGACGCGTTTGCACTGACGCGCCAGGTCGACGCGTCGTTCGCAACGCTGCTGGCCACGCAGGGGCTGCGCGGCGCCGACACGCCGCAGGATCTTACGCTGAAGCGGCTTCGAATCAAAGTTGCGAACCGCGATTATGCAATGGACACGAATGCGAAGGGCGAAGAGGCAACAGGAGATCTCACGCTCAACGGCGATGGCTGTGACGACTTTGCGAGCAAGGAGTTGCTGAACAATTTGTTGGGGGATGGCGTCGGTGACGTTGCGGTCGTCCCAGGGCAAGTCGACGTGGCCAACTGTGCCATTGGACTAGATATCATGGGTCGCGTGCCAACATTCGGCTCGACAAACGACGCCGTAACATTTCTCCAGGCCGCCGATGCAACGCTGGACAAGTGGTTTGGACCCACAGCGACCCAGCAATCGACGGCGACGCTGCGCAGTGCGCGATTGGCGTTTTCGCCGCCCAAGTCGGCCATGTTCGCGGCGGCAGAGTTAGGGACTGAGAATCGCGTCAACGCACCGACCAAGCAGATCACGATGGGGATTCTCATGGGTTTGATGTTGCTTACGACCATGCTGGTTGGGATTGTCTACCACAAAAAGCGGCATGAGCAGAGCCTTCAGCAGCGCCACGACAATGCGAGTCGCGCTGCCCAAATCCGTCGCGTGTCGTACCGCATGGGGTACGAGCCAGTGCGCACCAAAGACACGGATGAGGAACAAAAGAATGGGCTCTTGTGAGCAACCGGTTCAAGCACTCGAAAGTAGTAGTGACGATATCGATTGGAAACGGTTTCGATTTGCTAGGAAGTTTTTTGTTGCGAAGAGAGGAGACCAAATAAATGTTTGTTGTTGTTAAAATGATGTCGGAATCTCACGCAGTGGTAGCATCACGGTTCACGGCCACTTTCGCGGTCGCTGTCACGAGTGTGACATCGACGTCCTCTGGTGCAGCCTCGCTCAACGCTTTGGATGGAGTGTTCAGTGGGGTCTTGAGTTGGGTGAGGGTAATTCCAGACTGCGCGACGCTGGCGATGTGGAGCGTGGCGTTCCTCTTGGTGTGGTCGAGCGATGGACTGCAGACAACCATTTCGGTTTTTTTCATACCGATGGCGTCGTCCTCTTCGTCACCGGATGCGTTTGGGTTTCGCATTGTTTGAACGGTGAGTACACGATCCGCTGGCCCTTCAGTGGTCACAATGAGCCGCAACGGATACTTGGCTAGTAGTTCTTGGATGCGTTTTTTCTGCGCCGTCGAGAGACTTGGACAAGAGTCTGGATGGGATTCAGTGGGCGACGCAGTGACCAAATGCGGTGGGAGTTCGGGTCCTTGCACGAGGGAGTGGAAAGCGTGAGCCGACAGCAGCACGGTTTCTCGTGCACACAGTTTGCCATTCTCCAGTTCCCTTGCGAGCCATTCTATACGAATTTAGATAGTGAGTCAAATGCCAGACAGACACCACCACGAGAAATATGTATCGGTATCCTACCTTCTTGCTCTTTCGCTTGCTCAGGAAGAGTCGAGTGGTGGGCGAATACGGACGAATTGATCACAATAAATTTGACGCCGCCGTGCCTATGAACAATGGGTGGTGTGAGCCTCATCCAAATAGGCAAAGGTTTGAAAGCGTGGGCACTCACCAAAAGCTGAAACGATCGTCACCGAAGTGCTCGGTGTACGCTGTGCGGGTCGTCGAGCTATCAGAAATTTTCACACCCGGAACAAACACCTTTTTCACACATCACCACACCAATCAGCAGATGAGACCCAGTATGCTCAATGCAAGACACACGCACCAGTTTGACTTCCGGATGAATTTCGTTCAAAAGCTCTTGACATTTGGTAACGAGTAGAGTGGACGCATCGTGGTCCAATGGAAAGTCGATCATGTCTCCACAAAAGACCACAAAAGCCGGTGCCAGGGCGTTGATGGGTGCAATGACACGCCGCCGAAACTCCTCGGCATCCGCTTCCCACTCAGAGCCACCGAGTCGTGGGTTTCCAATCTGCTCCAAACACAGCCTTAGCCTCAGGTATTAAGCTAATATAGTAGAACTGAATGGTACGCACCATCATGAAGGTGAACGCGTCACTCCATTGGTTTTGAACGTTGTGTGTGAGGCCAACATACCCGCCATTGCGAGCCAATCGACACCTGCCATGGCTCGGAGACGCAAAGAAGCGAGGATAGACGGTGGTTATGTGGAGAAGCTGCTTGCGCTCCAGCAGGTGCATAAGCAACGCTCGGTCGCGTTCGCTCAACGCATCCATCTTGGCCTGCACATCGTCTTTCAACGTCAGCGGCTCATGAAGTACGCGGGCTTTATCGGCGTCGTGCATCTCACGGATCAAATCAAACAGTGCGGCATTGGCGTAATGGTATGTCGGGCGAGGCATGCGCATGTGGTTGGAAAAGTCAGTGTGCACGAAGAAAGCGTGCGCTATGACAAAGGGAACAAGCGTCAATACAACCACGCTCGTCACGAACCCGAGCCACCTAACGCTTACTTTTTATATCCTCGATCGTCGGTCGCTCCTCTGGGTTTGCCTGCAAGCATTTGCGAATCAGATCCTTGGCTGGCTCAGACAAAAAGGCTGGCATCGTGAAGACGCCAGATTGCACTTTGAGCAGCGTCAGGTAGACGCTGCCACCGCTAAACGGTGTTTCGCCCGCGAGCAGCTGAAACATGATGCAGCCAATTGCCCATACATCTCCTGCGAACGTTGTTTCTTTGTTGTCGACGGTTTCCGGCGCCATGTACTCGGGGGTGCCCACAAAATTGGGTCCATTCCGTGCTGGATTTTCAAAGTCTTTTGCCGTGCCAAAATCAATCAGGCGCAGGTGACCGTCGGCGGTCGACAAGACCATATTCTCTGGCTTGAGGTCGCGGTGCATGAGCGCGTTGTGGTGAAGGTACTCGGCAGCGTTGACAATGTCCGCCAGATAGAATCGCGCGAGGTCTTCGTGCAGTCCGACTTGGTGGTTTTCATGAAGCAGTTGCTGCAGCAGCTCACTGCCCTCGAGGTATTCCAACAGGAAGTACAGATTCAGCTCGTCCTATGAAACCAGTCACACACAGCGTTCATCACGACCAGATGATCTGATAGGTATGGCATACCATAAACTCACTAACCTGGAAGGTTTGGTAGAGTCGAATGATGTTGGGATGGCGCACTTTGTTGAGCACTTCTTTCTCCATATTGATCTCATTGTAGATGTTGGGGTGGCGCACTTTGAGCCGCTTGATGCGCTGCTTCTCAATCACTTTGAGGGCGAATTTTTCGCCGGTTGCGCTGTGCGTCGCCAGCATAATGCGCGAGAAGTTGCCTTCGCCGAGCTGTATTCCCAGCTTGAAGTCGTCCAGCGAAGGTTTTTCCGCCGACTCTTCGACTGCAAAGACAGTGAGCGATATGGCCGTCAGCACATGGCTTAAAAGCCTCATCTACTTAGAGCTGTGGCAGCATTCCTACGCACCGCTCGTCATGGTGGCGTCTTGGATCGCTTAGGTTGCGTAGTGGTCTCTCCCAATTGTTTCCATGCATTTCGAATGTGGCGACTGGCGTCGGTTCGATTATCAATTATCAAGTTTCATTATTTTATGTGGTACACATCAGAAGCACCGGAATGGTTGAAGCGGAAACCTCTTATCTACGATAAGTAGCTGAAAGATGGTAGGTATTGAAAAATAGAGGTCGGCTGGACCGTTTTGCTTTTTGCGGGCTTTTTTTGGGGACACACCCGCAGCAGCAGCGGGAGAAGAACAAAGGGATCATCCAAGTCGGGAAGTAGTAGAAGCGACTGGAAGGACGCGAGCCAAGACGAGAAGGAAGAAGCCGCGCTGAGCAAAAGGTCGACGCGGACAACGCCCACGTTTACACCCCCAGAACCACCAGATTAAATCTGACACACCTAGACAAGCGACAGCAGAGGAAGTGCCCGACGATCAACTCCCATTCTCAGGTGAGTAGCGAGTCGAAGTAGAGGGGAACAAAGGGGAAAGGAAACGAAACCGATTCATCGGGGAGGGGAAATGACGCAACGGCGAGTGCTGTGGGCGGCGGCGGCATTGGTCCAGAGAATTGCCGCTGACGCATGGTGCTCACATTCGCCCTTGAGATGAATGGCTTCTACCCTCTCATTTCCTCTACTGGATGGTGTGGTGGAATAAACAGCACTAACAAATGCGTGTGATCTCTAGCCATGGCGCGCCACGAAAACCCATTTGACATGCAGATCAAACTGCTTATGATTGGCGACAGCGGTAGGTGGAGAAATTTTGTGGACTGGTGGAAAATCGTTTACTGAAATGTCGTTTCTCGTGGCATCCACTTGCAGGTGTCGGAAAGACCTGTCTGCTCCTGCGTTACGCGAACGATTCGTTCTCGCCGACGTTTATTACGACCATTGGGATCGATTTTAAGATCAAGAACATTGAGCTCGACAGCAAGAAGATCAAGCTGCAGATCTGGGACACGGCCGGCCAAGAGCGCTTCCGCACGATCACGACGTCGTACTTTCGTGGGGCCCAAGGCATTTTGCTTGTGTACGACGTGACCGACCGCGCGTCGTTCCAGAGCATCCGGAATTGGGTCGGGCAGATCCAGCAGCACGCCGATGTGCACGTGAACAAGATCTTGATTGGTAACAAGTGCGATATGACCGACGACAAGGTCGTGAGCACAGAAGAGGGTCAGGCATTAGCGGACGAGTACGGCGTCAAGTTTTTTGAAACAAGTGCGAAGAACAATATCAACGTCGAAGGTGGATTCATCGAGATTGCGCGCGAGGTCAAGAACCGACTGATGGAAGAAGGCGGGCCGCACAAGAAAGAAGGCGTCAACTTGGCAGCGAAACCACCGCAAGCGAAGAAAGGGTGCTGCTAGGGCACAACACAACATCATTTTGCACAGGCGTCTGCTGCTGCGGTGGTTTCCCTTCTCGTGCGGGGGCTCCGTGCCGCTCTGTTTTTCCACCCGTCCGCACCCAGTCACAAGAAGACGCGTGGTCGTGCGGTGGAAGCTTTGTCGCTTGCCATGCATGTCCGGCAGAATAGGCCCTTGCACTCCTCTTTTGTTTGCTCTAGACGCGCGTGCCACTCACTGTGTCTTCATTTCGCCCTCCTCGCTCTCTTCCTTCCACAACCTTTATGATCTATTCCCTCCAAATGAATGCTACCCATTCCAAACCCACCTCCGTGTCATGTCGCTATACTTTGTAGTTTACTCTTGCTGATCTCGCTGCCATATGCGTAGAGAATTATCCGACGACGCCGTGAGCGTGACGCGTCCATCGTAACTAAACGCACAAGTGTGGACCTCTTCCTCGTGGCCGTATAGCACTTGGAGGCATTCCCCTGAATACGAATGCCAGACGCGGGCTGTCGTATCAGCGCTCGCTGTCAACAGTTGCGAGCCTTGCATATTGAAGCAGATTTTGGAGATAGGCTTTGTGTGGCCCAGTAGCACGGATCGCCGTGTGCCCGTGAGTGCGTCGTAGACAAACGCTTGGCCATCGCTGCCACAGGTCGCAAAGAGTGCACCGGTCGAGTTGAAGGTTACATCGGTCACTTCGCCTGTGTGGTCCCGGAGATCAAAGAGGCATTTGCCCGTACGGACGTCCCAGATTCTGCAAGTGTGGTCGGACGAAGACGAGGCCACCAGATTGGACGGGTAGTCAAACACGACGTTGGAAATGTCGCCGTCGTGGCCGTCGAGCGAGCGGAAACACGCGCCGTGATGGACGTCCCAGAGCCGGACGGTCGTGTCACACGAGCCAGTGGCCGCAAAACGCGACGACGAATCAAACGCCAAGCACGAGACCTCGGCGCTATGGCCAACGAGGGCAGCGAGCTCTTGCTGGGTCTCAATGTCCCACATAATCGACGTGCAGTCCATGGAGCAGCTCGCAAATGTGTCGCCCATAGGCGAGAACGCGACCGAGACAATCTCGCCTTCGTGGCTGGCGTAGACGCCTTGTGACGCGCGGGTCGTGACGTCCCAGATGCGGCAGGTCTTGTCAAACGATCCACTGAGCAGCTTGGTCGCGTGCGGGCGATTGAACGCCACGCAGAATACGACGCCGTCGTGCCCGACCAGTGTGTTGCTCTTGAATTGATCATCTTGAAGTTGCAGCTGTGGCTTTTTTTCAAGCGGCCGCACCAAGCGAATAGTCTTGTCGTAGCTGCACGTCGCTGCGAGCGTCATGTGCTTGGTCCATGCGACGTTGCACATGGGCAATTGGTGCGGTCGCAGCACAGCATGGCTCTTCCACGCCTCCCGCTCGCTCGCGCCGACCTGTAGCTGTTTGTCGACGAGGCGGTGGAGCAATTCCTTGAGCTTGGGCACGAGTGCTTTTGTGAGGAGCTTTTCCTTTTCCACAAGCTGAGCGATCACCAGTTGAATATTCGACTCGGCGCTGATGTGGAGCAGGTCAATTGTCTTGCGGTGGACGCGTCCATCGGAGGTCGCGTACTCGAGTCGCAGCGCCGGCGGGAAGTAGCGCAGGTACAGACGACGCAGCTGCATTAACACGAGGGAGTATATAGAGAGCCACGCCGTTCGGTACAAATGGCGAGGGGGTCGGCGTCGCGCAGAAATAGGTCTACTTACGGGCTTCTAATACAGCACCTAATCCGGCAGATCAACTTCAACATCACATCGCCAAGGAGGAACGCATCCCGCGCTTTTCAAGTCGGTGAATGAAAAGCCATCATCATACGCTTTGCCATGCGACGACTAGTGGGTGCAAACATGTAGCAAAGGGGCACGATTTGATGGCGGGTGGCCACGGCCGGGTTGCATAGCTCTCAAAATACGAGCTATACCATTTTGGAGGCTGCCATTAAGGCTGCCATTATATCGTCGGTTTTCCCTGTCTAACTAAATAATTGCGACAGTATCGTTTATGAGAGGGGTCACACCATCTTGGTTGTCGTCTTTTCGCCGCTGTTTGGGCAAGACTTGTTCTCGACGTTTTTTGTTCCGGATTGGTGCGCCAGCTAAGAGCACCAACAAGCGTAATCGTTATACCATCCGCATCGCCCAGCGGACGACAACAACACACGTCTCCATACTGTAGGTGAGTCAAGTCTAATCAAAACGACGACTCAATCGGACCCAACAATCCCACGGGCCATCCTCGTCCATAGACAGCGCGATGCTCGATCCAACCAACGGCCAGCACCTTGTCGCGGCCAGTCTCGCACGCGCCGGCGACAGCGACGACATGCCGCCGCCGCGGAGTATGGACGTCTCGGCCATCGACTTGCTCCACGGTACGGTAGGAGCGCAAATTGGTTCCATGACCCTCGGACGGTTCTGGTGGATTCTAATAACGTATTCCATTACGACTTCCAGCCTTGCCACTCACGAATGCCGGACGCCCCGCGCTCTACGGCAACGAAGTTGAGATTTATAGTGAAGACCAGATCTCCCTATACGACCACAGCGAGAAAACGCGGTACCACCACGGACGCTGCTCGATTACGACCCATCGCCTTTTCTACATTGATGATTCGGCAAAGCCACCGACCGCGCTCTATCTGCCGCTCGAGTGGATCTCGCGCATGACCAAAGAAGCTGGTTTCCTCGCACGGTCGGCCAAAATCCGCCTCGACATTCGCTCGCCGACGCCGCCACTGTTTACATCGTACCTCAAATTGTCGTTTAAAGACGGCGGGCGCGATGACTTTTACAATCCTTTGGACGCCGCGCTGGGCCGACGGGCGTGGCGCGACTCGCAGCCAAGTCATATTGTCGATCGGCGGCTCCAGAAACGAGAATTTACGGCCGCTGACGTGGGCATTGGCGGTATTTTACGGCGCCAGAAAGAAGCCCAGAAAGAAACGACCGAGTTGGCGGCCACGGCGTTTACTGACCTCGCGAATCTAATGGACAAGGCCCGCGATATGGTACCGTACCGTATCTTTTAGGATGGTATGGAACAAGATGAATTTACTATCAGGGGATGCTTTGGTGTACTGTAGGTGGGTCTCATGGAGCGATACGTCGACACGATCAAAGCGGCCGAAGCCGTCGCTGCGACAGATGATGGAGCCGCACCAACCGCTGACGACGAGATCAACCAACTCAGTTCGCTCATGCTGGACATGGGCATTTTCAGTCCCGTAACGCGTGAGAATGCCGGCAGCGCATACTACGAACAGCTTGCCCGTCAATTGGCCGAGTTTCTCGGCCAGTGCATGGGCAAGAACGCGGGGATTATGACGTTGTCGGATATTTATTGCATGTTTAACCGCGCGCGCGGGGTCGAACTGGTGTCGCCCGACGATGTCTACCACGCGGCCGCGCAGCAGAAACGACTGGGGCTTGGGTACCATCTACGCAAGTTTGATGGTGGACTATTGGTGTTGCAAGCCGGTACGTGGAATATTTACCGGAAGCTGCGTCGGCATTAATTCTCATAAGTTGGCGTGTGCGTGAGTAGACTCGCATCGGGAAGACCGCGTGGCCGACCGCCTGATGAAGATGGCGCAGACGTCGCACGAAGAGTTCATCACAGCGTCCGACGTGACGATCGAACTGCACACCTCGTTTCCACTGGCGTGGGAGTACTTAAAGGTACACATACCGGTACTCTGTATTGAATAGGGCGGTGAATAGTTTGCTAACGTGTCTACCGTCTCACAGGTCGCCGAGCAGTTGGGCAAGCTGTGTCGAGACGAGACGTTTGAAGGCGTGAATTTCTTCCCCAATACGTTTGAGGAATTTTTGCTCCATCCAGACGCTGAAGCGGCAGGGGTGCAGACTGCGCTGTAAAGAAATTAAGTGTGATGTTCATGGTCTTCAAAGCCTTTGTATGTGGTGTTCGATGTCAGCGTCTACTGTCTATTTCTGCTCCGCCTCGAGCTTATTGATTTTCTCGTTTGGCTGGCCCGGAAGCGACTGGCAGACGGTCCCGTTCTCGCTGGCGGTGGATGCCTCGCACGGTCTTGAGCACACCGCACGTCCGAGTCTCCACGGTCTCTTCTGGCGTCGCGGCAAAGCGCACCATGGTTGAGTCGCACACGAGCTCGTCGTCCTGCTCTTGATTCGAGGCACCGTCACCAATAGCCGATTCGGTAATAACACGATCGCCTTTGATGCGGCGATCCAAGAGTTCGAGCGCGCGGGATTCGGAGATTTTCTCTTTGAGCCGTCGTTGGAAGAGATGTGACTTGCGCATTGAAGCGGATGCTGATAGTGAGGATGATGATGCGGCCGCATTCCGCGCTGTGAACGCCGCAGCGTCTGTCCGCGTGGGACTACACGCTGTCAATCGCTCGGGTGCCGTGTCATCGGTCGCTGGGTTCATGGCGGCTTGGTCCTGTCGTCGAGATGGAGGAATGCGGTCAGGAGGAGCTCAGTCTGTCTGAGAACATGGCTCCATTTTCGGTCCACTGTCATGGAACCAAAAATAGTTGGTATTTCCAACCAATCATCATAGATATGATCAAATTTCGACCAATTGACATCGTTTTCCGTGATTTCCCAAAACCTCCACAAATCAAGACGATGAATCCATGGGCACCATCATCGACTGCGGACGGCGGCGACGACTATGGCGCGAGCTACACGGCGCCATACCGCGCATCACTTGGAGGTGTAAAAGCGTTCGCCACGCGCAATCGATTGGTGCGTTTTGTTGTTGTAAATGAGCGGCTTTCTATGTGGCCAATAACCCGACGGAAACTCTCACTAGCATGAGGCAAGCGGGCTCTGCACCGATGCGAATGCGTACTCGTCGGTGCAGCTGACAGACAAGATCGATAGGCTTATGAGCCTTAAGACAACAGCGCTTCAGGTACTACTTTCTCAGCTTGATGAAGGCACCGCGATGGCTGATTCTGATGCGAGCATTGCCTGTAGCGCGTGCGTGAGTTGGAGCAAGTCGAAGCCCTGGTCTCGACTGGCAGTCTTCTGCTGTCACGCCAACTAGAAGCCAAGATCGAAACCATACGGTCGCTGCGTGGAGACCTAGAAGAACTGCTGGCGATGAAGAGTGTATTGCTACGCACGCTTCAGAAAAATGTCGCGTCTGAGTACCTCGATCTCGAAATACAGCAGCAACGGTGGGTCTTGGAAAAACAATCTCTTGGTTGGAATGGCTGGAGTAAACGAGCGTGGTGTTCTCTGCAGAACGTTTATTGATCTCTTCCTCAAGCTGAGTGACGAGCTCCCGCGGTGCGCATCGAGTGCAGTCGCTACACCAGGCAGTTCGGCATTCCAGAGTAATGTGTCCAGCGCAAGCCACATCAACATGAACCGTGAACTGCGGCAACGACACATAGACTACGAAGCCGCTGTGGCGCAGTGCAAAGCGACGATCGCTAAATTCCATCTTATTCGCGACGACACAGCGCGTGTGCGAGCCGCCTACAGTCAGTTGTATCAGTCGACAGTCCACTGTGCCGAAGTGCCTGCGTTTGCGGAGTAAATTTTATCTCTCCGCTTTTCTCTCTCTCTTTCTCTCTTGCACCACCGCCGACACAAGTGACCTGGATAACTTGACTAACGCCGAAAGCTGCAGGTGCATGCACTTTTGACGCGACGGCATCGGCGGCACTGCGGCACAGCGTCGACCTTTTGGCGCTTGGGACTTGCTGCATCCCGTCCTCCTCCTCCACTGCCTCCATAGCGATCACGGGAATAGCCACCACCACCACTACCACCACCATTACCGCCTCGGTCGTCGCGGTCGTCGTGGTAGGAAGACCCGCCAGAGTGATGACGCGACGACGACCCGTCGTAGCCACCTCCATACCTACGATCGCGATCACCGTACGAAGACGAGCCACGGAAGCCCGACGATCGATCGCCTCGGTCGCCTCGGTCGCCTCGATCACCTCGGTCGCTTCGATCGCCTCGGTCGCGGTGGTTGCCCGAGCGACGGTCGCGCTCCCGGGCGTCGTCTTCTTCTTTCTTGGTCTCGCGACAGCGGCGGCAGTGACGCGAGTTGGCGCCTGTGACGCAAAGCGACCGCGGACGATGCATCATAGGCTTGGTCACCGAGTCAATGCCTTTGGGGCGATGGTACCAGCGCGGCGCCGGCTGGAACCGCTCAGCAACGCGGTGACACACCATCTCGACATAGTCGTGGATCGCGTCTTTCGAAAGGTAGTGGTCATACAACTCGGCTGCACGCGCCGCGATTTCGCGGCACTGGTCGTCATGGTCGCGGCACCACTGGATTTTTTCGTCAAGGTCCGAGAGGTCAGCTTTCACTGGCACGTGGTCTTCAAACGGCTGGAGCAACGAGGAGAACCACGCTTCCTTTGCAACGCAAGTCGAATCGACCTTGAGGATAACGCTGCCGAGGCGCATCAAATACGGGTACCGCTTGGACACGGCGCCGCCGTCGACGTAGACAATGTACTTGAACTGTGCCTGTTCAAAGAGTGGGACAAACTGGTGCGGCCCAGCGTCAAGGCCACGCAGCATATCGGGTGTCACAAACCCTACCGGCTTGCCGACACCCTTCACATCGAGCGCGTCGGCGTTTGTGAGTGCCGCATCGAGAAACGGCACGCCGTTTGAGTGCTGGCCATTGAACTGCGACTCTACACGCCAGTCCACCGACAGCTTTGCCAGCTGGAGGCGTTGGTTGGTTGCGGCGTCGGCTCCTCCACTGGACAGCGCGCCACGGAAAAATGCCGTGTCCGTTTTCTCGTGCCACTCGCGATGGGCTTTACGCAAATTTGCCGCCGTAAACAAGTCGCGGCCCGGGGAAATGCCATGGGGCTTCGGGTCGTGCTCACCCACGTCGCAGTAGCACTCCCACTGGTTCTCGCAGTGGATGGCGTCGCCGCATGGACACTGGTCGCAGTGCGTGTGCATGAATGACTGCGGAAACTGCAAGCCCGTCGCAATTTCCCACGCGACCGCCGTCGGGAACGGAATGTCGGCGTACCGTTTGGACGTGTGGAAACTCAGGATCGGTGCAAAAGTTGCGTACGCGTGTTTTGCAAGTGGCGTATCGTCTGCTTCGTTCAGATCGTCCTTGTTGAAGAGAAAACCGAACGGCTCCGAGGCGTTGTCCTATAGTAGTGTGGACCGTGTGAGTGGGGCGGAGGTTTATGTGAGGGTAAGCAAAAGCACGTACCTTGAGATGTGGATACTTTTGCTTGTTAACGAGAAACTCACAGTCGGGAATGTTACGATTCTTGCACGCATCTTCAAGTCTGTGAAAGCACTCGTTAGTCTTTTTCTTCCTCTCAACACTCAACCCACCACATACAGGTCCCGCAGCTGCAGGAGGTCACGATCGTCCCACAACTGCGGCGCGGGCGGCGGCTGGGCTGTACTGTCGCGACTGCTTCGACCGCCACTGCTGCTCGCGCGCGTGTCTTCACTGTGGATTGCATGGCCGTCGCTCCACCACTTGCGCGCGTCGCCGTCATAGTCCTGCTGACCATAGTGTCGCTGTTTCTCTATCATCACACCACCAATTCAATACAAAACGACCGATTAGGTGAGTGCTCCCGCCGACGTACCACGAAAGTACTGGTGCATCGACCCATCGGTGCTGTCAAACGTGAGCTGATCGCCCCACGTGTTCTCAAAGTCTTTATTCGCAAACGGCACAAACAGCACGACGCGTCGGCGGCGGATCATCACGACTACACCATGACGCGTGTGGTGGAACAGGTACTTAAGCGTATTGATGGTCGACTCACGAGTGGTGACTTGGTGGAACGGGAGGTTCAGCCGCGCGTCCACGCCGGCTGCGACCGTCACTCCAGCGTCGGCGAGGAACCGGTTTTGTGCATCCAATTCTGCGGCAGGCACCTCGGGTGGGTACCGTTGGTCGTACTCGGCCATCTTGGGCAGTAATACGCTCTCAATCTGGCGCCAATCGACCAGCGTCGTCAGCATGTGCTGGAGAGCGGGGAAGTCGGGGTTCGAGCCGCGCCAGCAATGGCGCCGCACAAAGTCCTCGCACTCGGATTTGGTTGCAAACTTGGGGACACCGCCGGTGCCATCTGTGAGTACGACTCGTCGCCATTCGGGCGTCTCCTCGTCCTCGAACGCAAAGATGCCGCGCACTGTGGGGCGGTCGTCCATGGTGGCTCGCGCAAAATGGAAGGGATCCAGCAGCGCCATTGGACGTTTGTCTATTCACAGGTATAGTCATGATAGTGATTTAAATTACCGAATTGGTTTCCAGCTAATGTTGTGTGGGCCACACTGTACATGGGTTCAAAGGGGATGAGTTGCCGGCTCGTGCCACTAAGGGACAAAGGTCACTGATTTTTTGTCCTGTGTTTTGATGGAACTGTGGGATCACATTTTTTTCCACGATTCTGTGACACGACTTATTCGATCTCCCTTTTTCCTGTGTGTTCTGAACACAGACGACCAGACGACCATCGCTAAAACCAATACTTTCCCAAGAAAAAGCACAGACTTGGTTGTGAAACAGTTTTTTCGTTGCCCTTTGTTGGGAATGTCAAAGGGACCACAACGAATGCCCCACGCTTTATTTTCATTTCCCAACTTGAGGATTCCAACTCTTTCAACGCCTCGAACACGCGACTTCGTTCGACCCGAAGAAACCGACCGGAAGAGTAAGAGCCGACGATCGACCATGGACGGTCTCTCACCGTCGCACACGGGCTCGCCCTCCTCGCCAGGCGGCTCGGCGGCGTCGCCGTCGACGGCCAACCGCAGTAACGGCGGCGCCCGCAGTTTGCGGCAACCACCAGGCGCGACCTCCAACAACAACGCCAACAATACCGCCAACGCTAACGCTAACGCTAACGGTCAAGGCGAACGCGAAAACGAAAACGACGCGCCGTTCTCGCCCCAGTCAGTCTCGTCATCAGTGAACGACCACGGCAAAATTCCCCGCCGTGTCGACACGTTTTCCAACGATTTTGTCAAGCGCGATTCCGTAGCTGACATCCACCGCCAAGTGCGCGGCGGCCAGACCGACCAAGACTATGAAGTGTGCGTGTTCCAGGAAGAACCGCACGTTAAAGTGCTCGGCGGCCGCTCGGAAGAATCGTGGCCGACGCGCTATGTCGAGTACGACGTCGAGCTCAAGTACAAGAATTTCACGTGGCAAGTCGAAATCCCCAAGTCGACGATCTACGGGTTGTGGTTTTTCGTCAAGAGCAAAATGCACGGCATTATCAACCGCCAACAAAATGCCAGTGCGCGCAGCGAAGGCACTGCATCGGCAGCAGCGGCTGCGTACTCGACCTGGAACTTTCCACAGATGCGAAAACTCTTTCTCGCCAACGCCGAAAAGTCGGTCAGTCCCGAAATGGTCGCGCTCGTGCAGCAGTACTTGGACGAAGTCATTAAAGTCCCTGCGCTGCTGCACACCTCGTTTGTGTCGGAAATGTTTCAAGTCAGTCTCAGTACTTTTGACGACGAAGAAGGGTACACGTCGGTTCGTGAAGGCTGGTTGCGCGTGCGCATGTGGCTCAAGGGGAACCAAGAGAACGTCCGCATTAATCGTGGTGCCGTTACCTGCGACAATGAGTGCTTCAACTGCATGTGTGTGGTCAAGCGAGTGAACTTCAAGTCGAAAAAGTGGGGCTGGGTCGCGCTCAAGCACACAAGCATTGCGGTGTTTCCCTCGATCCAAGATACGCGCGCGAGCGAGGTTTTTCTTATTGACCAAAAGTTCAACATTGAGCGCGGCATTCAGTCGGCCGGTTCGAACACGGCGCTGCTGGTGTCCAACGCGACCTTTGTCATGCAGCTCGAGGCCAAGACCAAGCAGTCGATTGTCAAATGGGCGAATGATATTCGCAAGGCCGCTGAGAGGAGTGACTGGTCGCAGAGCCATCGTGATGACTCGTTTGCAATCCCTCGCAATCCGAATCAGATTGCATCGTTTGCCAAGTGGTTTGTCGACGGCAACGACGCCTATGCGAGTATGTACGAAGGGATCCGCTCGGCGCGCAAAGAGATCTTTATTGCTGGTTGGTGGATCTGCCCGACGATTCATCTGCTACGTCCAGCTGCCGAATTCCCGCATTCACGATTGGATGTACTGCTTCAGAAGAAGGCTGAAGAAGGCGTTAAGATCTACATCCTCATGTACAAGGAAGTGTCGGTTGCGCTCACACTCAACAGCAACTTTTCCAAGAATGTCTTTCGCCGCCTTCACGCCAACGTCCACGTCCTTCGTGACCCGGATTTTCTCATGAAGCAACTGGGCATGTGGTCCCACCACGAGAAGATTGTGAGCATTGATCAGAAGGTAACGTTTGTGGGTGGTCTCGATTTGTGCTTTGGTCGGTGGGACACGGCGTCCCATGAGCTCTTTGACGAACCCAATGCGCATACGAATTTCGTGGGCAAGGATTACTCCAACCCACGTGTGAAAGATTTTGTGGACGTGCACCAACCGGACAAGGATCTGGTCGATCGCAAGACCGTGCCTCGTATGCCTTGGCACGATTGCCACTGCCGCTTGGAAGGCCAACCCGCGCGCGATGTGGCGCGCCATTTCATCCAGCGCTGGAACTACTCGGTGTCGACGCGTAGCAAGACGTCGAAGCTTCACCACCTCGTGCCAATGAAAGGCTGTCAGCGCGTCGTGATTAAGACGGGCGCCAGCTCGCGTCTTCTCACCAAGCGGTTGCAAAAGGCTGTCAACGCTGTTCGAGCCGTCCATGGTCTTCGAAATGGATCGATTACCGGCGGCAACCAGGAGAATCGCCGCACGTCGTACGGCAGTTCCCCCAACTTGTCTCCCGTTCGATCGGCATCGAACCAGGACGATATGAACAAGAAAGTGGTGGACGATTCGATCACCAAGCGCGATCCTGGCCACTCGAAACCTCGCGGGTTTAACTTGAACCGACGGCTGTCCCGAGACTTGAGTCAACTAGAAGGACTGCGTGAGCTTGACGCCGAAGCAAGCGAGGACGAAGAGTACGATGACGACGTGTTCAAGACGGGATTGGCCAACGAAGAGCGCGGATTTCCTGCATCGATTCAAGTGTTGCGGAGTATTTCGTTGTGGTCGGGTGGGTGCGCTACAGAACGCAGCATCCAAAACGCGTACCTCCGCCTCATTGGTTCGTCCAGTCACTTTATCTACATCGAGAACCAGTTTTTCGTGTCGGGTCTCGAAGGTGACAACGGATGCTCGAATCGAATTGCCAATGCGCTGCTGGAACGTATTCGTCGTGCAGCTGCGAACAAGGAAAAGTTCCGCGTGATGGTCGTGATGCCATTGCTCCCCGCGTTCCCCGGGAACGTTGAAGACAAGGACGCCAGCAGTCTGCGCGGTGTCATGCATTGGCAGTACCGCTCGATATGTCGCGGCGAGAACTCGCTCTACTACCAACTTTTTAAAGAACTCGAGGATCCGTTCGAGTACCTCGCATTCTACGGCTTGCGCACGCACAATTTCAACGAGGGCCAGCCCGAGACAGAGCAAGTGTACATCCACAGCAAGATCATGATTGTCGACGACCGCACTTGCATTATTGGGTCGGCCAACATCAATGAGCGAAGCATGAATGGGGATCGCGACTCGGAGATTGCCGTGGTCGTGGATGACGCCGAGATTGACGACACCGTCAAGATTGCGGGCGGCACGTTTAGTGTCGGCAAGTTTGCGCACTCGTTCCGCATGAAGCTGTTCGAAGAACACTTTGGTATCAAACCCAACACGGAGCAGTACAAGGCGTACATGGATCCTGTCCAAGCCGATACGTGGTTTACGATGCAAGAGCACGCCATGAAAAACTGCCAGATTTACGAGTCGGTCTTTGCGTGCTTGCCGTCGGACAATGTGCTCACGTTCAAGCAAATCAATATGTATTTGGAGAACCCCGTGTCCGGTGGCGCGAACCGCGAGAGTGCGAGCTTGAGCAATGCGTCGCGGCCCGGCCACCGTCGCTCGCGCACCGACAGTACTGCCCCGCCGTTGTCGGCCTCATCAGCAACCACGAAACAGCGCTCCAAAAGCGGGCAGCAGGACGACCCGATCCAGGACGACGAAGTCCAAATCGAAACGGGCTCAATGTCGCCGCAGCCCAAACCGAACGGGTCCGAGGCTGGCTCCCCGGTGGCCGACCCCAAGCCCAAGCCGCCGCCACCACTCGAGCGTGATCGCTCGATGCTGAGCGGGGCAATCCACTTGAACTTGCGCGAGGATGAGCAGATCCTTAAGCGCAAGGAAGAGCTCAAGGAAGTGCAGGGACACATCGTATATTTCCCCCTCAAGTTCCTCGCCGACGAACCATTGGAACCCAAGCTCCTGCCCGCAGATCTGTTCCAGTAAGTGGGATGGGACCGGCCGCAGGTTGCCATGTACTTGAATATACTGTATCGCTGTATCGCTGAACGTACAGACAGTGTCTCTTGTCACCACTACTTCTGTGCGCATGTTGACGCACACGAAAAAAACATTCATGCCAAGAGAATGAGCATCCACCCATGTGTCCCAGGCGAAAATTTTGGGTGTACGTACCCAATGTGCGGCTGTTGTGGATTGAATTATCTCTTATAACGTATACTCTTGGTACAGAGCATGGCGAGAGAGTCAGAGCTGTGGGGGCTGCCGACTGTCGCAGAACCAGTCACCTCTGTAACTTGATGGGTGTCTGTGTTGGTGTCATTTGATTGGACTAACCCAGCGTGGAAGATTCACTAGGCGGGAAGTGGCGGATCTCCTGCTGACTGTCGACTGTGTTCCTCATGCAACAAGCCAATTGCAAGCAAATTGCAGGTATTGTGGTTCCTTTTTTCTCTGCGCACCGCACCACCTTCCACAGGAAAGAACCGCTCGCCAACAAAAGCAAGAGTTGGACGAATCACCAACACCACCATCGTCGTTGCAGCAAATAACCTACTACCAACAAAACGCGCGAGCCACGGGCCTTACCCCACCCCATCGCACCGCACCCACCACACTCACGCCCCATACCATGGGACTAAAGGAATGGCTCAGTTTTGATTTCGCCAAGCGCGCCGACACTATCGAGCCCCCGGCGCCGCCGCAGCCGTCTCGAAAAGTCAGCAACGCCCGTCCGCCGCGTGCGTACACCCAGCCGGCACAGTCACATCCGCCGCAACCGCATCCGCATCCACATCCACATCAACATCCACGCCCACGACGCACGAGCGAAGCACGTGAGAGTTACACCTACCAGACCCCACGTCACTATCAGTCGCCGCAAGAACCATTTGACGAGTACAGCGTCGATCGCCGGAGCGGCCACGACGTGAACGAATATTATCGACGCCATCGGACGTCGAACGCTAGCACTAGTCAGTACCAGCGCCGCGGGACACCGGCACGACCGTCAAGAGGGGCCACCAACCCACTGGAAGTACTGGCGTCAGGCACCGCGCGACAGCCAGCTGACCGGTCGTACGCGTCGGAAAGTGGGTACTATTTCGAAGAAAACGGCATCGACGAAGTCGACCGCACGAGCTCGATCGCGTCCAATCAGCACCGGCCGCCTCCACCACCACGTGCGCGTGCCAGCACACAACACACCGACGCGCCTACACGTGGTGAACCTATTGCTAACAAAGGTTTGCAGCGTACCAGCAGTGTCCGTATGGCGCCACAACTAGAACAGACGCTGCCAGCCGCGCAGACGCAGGCGCCGCCGTCGATGCGCCGCATCGCTAGTATGAGTTACAGCAAAGGGCGTCCGTCGTTGGCGGAAAACCAAGCGCCGCCGCTGCTCGAAGAGCAGCCCGATGAACTTCAACGCCAACGCTCCAGCGTCTTTGATGCGCTGCGGTTTTCGTGGTTGGGACTGGGGAGATCAGACTCGGCCAACCAGAATCGACTGAGCCAACTCGCGACCACGACGCCGCGTCCGATCAACGAAGCCGCCGAGATTGTCATGAAGGGATGGCTCGACAAATGCGGCCAGCAGTTCAAGACCTGGAAGTGGCGGTTCTTTGTGCTGCGTGCCGACGGTATGCTTGCGTATTACGTAGACGACGAAATGAAAAAGTTCAAGGGCTCGATCAACGTTGGCTACGGCTCCAAGGCGGATATTTCCATGCAGTCGAACCTTATTGAGAAGAAAAACGTGTTTATGATCGCCACGGACAACCGCAACATGATGATTTCGGCGCCGTCGCAAAAGATGATGACCAAGTGGATCGCCAAGCTCCACGCAGCCGGCGCGACGCCGTCGGAGCCTTGGGATCCATCCAAGAAAACCGTCAACTTTTTTGTGCGCGACACGGAATGCCCACACGAGTGGAAACGGTACGACGACCCGACGTCCTACATCCATATGGAAGGCTGCCTCATGAAGCGAGGGCACGTGAACAAGAACTGGAAGAACAGGTTTTTCCGCATTGAGCGCGGCGAACTGCGGTATTACACTGAAGGGCAAGAGCAATTAAAGGGGTCGGTGGACCTCAAAGGCACGATCGTGAGTCCAGGCATGACCCAGTCGCCGGAAGGACTGAAGAACTATTTTGTGCTGACTTCCAAAGACGGCAAATTTGAGATGCACTTGTCGGCCTCGAACGAACAGACGATGCATCGCTGGATCGAAGCGCTACAAGAAGCGCAGACGGCATTGGGCGGCAAGGGGACAAAGGGTACGGTCCACGGACTCGCGTTGGTGGTCAAGCACGCTGAAGAGATTCCTCTTGCAAAGGAAGAGGTCGTGTACGAATCGCCCGAGCTTATCAACGTCGAGCTCGAGCGCCGCATGGAGTCGCTCATTGTCGTGAGTTGTCGGTCCGGGACCGTTCCCGTGGGCAGCCAGTTAATTGCTGTCGGTGGACGCAGCATTTTGCGGGAGTCGTACGCTGCCGCGCGCCACACATTACGTGCTGCCTTGTGTCCGTTGAAACTTCACTTTCTCGTGCCGCCGTACAAACGCGGCGAGCTTATTAAGAAGTCGCGGTCGGGGTTTGAGAACTGGAAGCGCCGCGTTGTCGTGCTCTCCAATGGGGAACTGCAGTATTTCAAAGAAGTGGTCTCCTCTTCCAACGACACCAGGTTGCTCAAACATCGCAAGACCTTTCCATTATACGGCTGCTACCTCAACCTCATCCAAATGCCGGGGCGAGAGTTCTGCATTATCGTCGCGCGGTCGCCAACCGACAAGCTTGTGCTGGAGACCCGCAACGAACGTGAACGCATTGAGTGGGCCAGCGTGATCTACTGCAGCATCCGCATGGTGTCCCAGGGCGTCACAGCTGGCCACATTGAAAACCTCCAGCTCGGGGTTGCACGCGACCCAAGTGCTGTCCGTCCCTCCGACATTGACGGCAGCTTCAAGCATAACGCCCCGCTCACTTACTAGCTTTTGGTAGTGCAAGTCGAGCGAGGCCGTGCTTCTCTTACCCACCAGCCGAATGGGCTGGTACGATTCATAATTGTTATTACCTACACACCGTAGCTCCTCTGCTGCAGCAGCATGACTAGAAACTACGTCGATCAAATCCAAATTACGCATGAAATTTCCCAGTTGAAAATAGTTCAGGAAGATCCAATCAAGTCTGGCGAGCAGCTCACATTCTACTGTACCAGGTTCTGTCAACTCATCAACTGGACACAACCTATTCTGGACGGACTGTTGACCTGTTCGTCACTATACCCTGTTCAAACGAATCGTGTAATACCGAAAGATGAGGCGATCCTTCCTGGATGTTTCGAGTCTTTTTTCTTCGCGTTACCGTTTTTTTATTTTTTGGTTGGCTGACCCTCCAAGTGGTCGTTTGCTCGAAACAGTTTTTCTCGTAGGAGCTTGGGCATTATTACACTACTACTGCCCGCGACCGATCCCATCGGCAGTGCGTTTGCTTTTGCTTTTTGAGCGGAGCGGCTTCTGGTGGAAACGACCCCACCGCCGTCGAATCCACCGAACCGACAGATCAATTTGTTGGGCTCGCCGTCTCCGTGCCGCTGCCTCGCCTTAGTCTTGCCACCGCCTCGCGTAGTTCCTCGCCCACCCACTCTCGTTTTCACCAACGAGTGAACCGTGTGTCTATCCGAGACGTTGGCTAGTTTACCGTGTCCAATCCTCCGTCACACGCTTGTCGTGAACCCAGACGCCAACACCAACAAAACCAACCAACTTTTTTTGTTCGTGTCGAGTTTCTGGAGTGAGCGCGTTGCCGCCAGCACATAAGATTTGCCAAGTGTTGGTCTGTGTGTGAGAAAAAGGGCACGTCGGCCGCGGGTGTTGCGGGGGAACGGACGGAACGAAAGGGGGGACGGGAAACCAACACAACCAAAGGAAAAAACCAACAATTTGCGTGAACGATGGCGAGCACTGCGGTCGCGCCGGCGACAGACGACAGCCTCTACCCCATCGCGATCCTTGTCGATGAGCTCAAGCACGAGGACGCGCAGCTGCGGCTCAACGCCATGCGGCAGATCCACGTGATTGGTACGTCTTCGTTGTTTGTTGGAAAGAAGCGAGAGATTCGCGTGGAGGGTAACTGCAGTTCCTAACAATTTGGCATTTGAATGGATACGCTGTAGCATCAGCGCTCGGTCCAGATCGCACGCGCGACGAGTTGTTGCCGTTTCTCAATGGTGCGATCTTGTTTTTTCGTTGGAAATACGCCACTGCGTTATGTGGAAAGATCGGGGACGGCCAAGCTGACGTTGGGATATGAATTGTAGACTCGTTGGACGACGACGACGAAGTGCTGTTGGTCATGGCGGAAGAACTGGGTCGGTGCGTGGACGTGGTGGGTGGTGCGGCCAGTGCGTTCCCATTGCTCACGCCGCTCGAGTCGCTCGCAACTGTCGACGAGGCGTCGGTCCGCGACATGGTACGTCCTCCACCTCTCTATCCATTGTCTCCACAATAAGAGATTCACTTTTACGACTTTATCTCTCGATGTAGGCCGTGCGATCGATCTGCCACATTGTCGAGCAAATGCAGGGCGACCACATTGCCGAGCACTTTGTCGCTGTGCTCCGTCGTCTCGTGACGCGCGACTGGTTCACGTCGCGCATTGCTGCGTGTAACCTCTTCCACGTGGGGTACGCGCGCGTACCTGCAACCATTCAAGTCGAAATGCGCGGTATGTTTGCGCAGCTCTGTCGTGACGACACGCCGATGGTGCGCAAGGCTGCAGCCGCCGCGCTTGGGCAGTTTGCGTCTGTGGTGCGTGAAGTATTGATTCACTCTATGTATGACGTTTTATAACTCACACTGTACTGTTGCTGCTGTGTCTATTAGATGGATCCTGCGAGTGCCAGTAACGATATGCTACCACTGTTTCTCGCGCTCGCGCAGGACCGTCAGGACTCTGTGAGAATACATGCGGTCGACAATGCTGTCGCACTCGCTCGCCTCGTGTCGCTCGACATTCTCAACACCCAAGTGCTCCCGACTGTGTTTGAAATTGCCAAGGACGGCTCGTGGCGAGTCCGGTGGTCGATTGCGAATCGGTTTCCCGAGATCTGTGAAGTCACGAATGCCGACCTTGTCAACTCGACCATGTGCGAGTGCCTCGTGGCCTTGCTGCAAGATTCCGAAGCCGAAGTGCGAACGTCGGCGACGTCCAAGGCCGCTGGTGTGTGCAAAGTCATGCAGCCGCAGCGCATTGTGGAGAAGATTGTACCATGTTTCCAGACGCTGGCGCGTGATTTGTCGGACCACGTGCGATCGGCATTAGCGTCGGTTGTGATGAAGGTGGCTCCCTTTTTGGGGCGCGATCTCACCATCGACCACTTGCTCCCATTATTCCTTTTGGTACGAACGGCACCCTGTGTTCGTCTTTGTCTCGAGATCGATTTCTGATGGCCGTTTGATGTGTGCCTCTAGCTCCTTAACGACCAGAATTCGGAAGTGCGTCTGAACGTGATCTCGAACTTGGAAGAAAGCAATACCGTACGTTTTAGCATGCTTAGTGGGAGAAATGTAAAAGTCGCTGTCTTCTTAAGCCATTCCTAACCTGTGTAGGTCATCGGCATTGAGCTGTTGTCGCAATCCTTGCTCCCTGCGATCGTCCACCTTGCGGAGGACCGACAGTGGCGCGTGCGTCTTGCCATCATAGAATACATTCCGCAGCTCGCGGCCCAGCTAGGACAGCAATACTTTGAGGAGCAGTTGTCCACACTGTGCATGTCGTGGCTCGCCGACAACGTTTTCTCGATTCGAGGTGAGGATGCTGAAGGTTTCCGAGCAATCTCTATGGCAGTTGTGCTGATAAGTGTTTGTGGTGGACAGAGGCGGCGACGGTGAATCTCCGTCGACTCTCGGAAGCTTTTGGTGTGGAGTGGTCCTGTCAGCAGATCGTGCCACGAATCATTGACATGCACACCGATGCCAACTACCTCCATCGATTGACCTCGCTCTACGCAGTGAAGACGCTGTCGGACGTGCTCACTCCGGAAGCTGTTCAAGAACATCTCATTCCACTCACGATTAGCCTCGCCAAGGTTTGCAACGCCTTGTTTACGATCGCGCGTCTCATCTTTGCCTCTGACTGTGTTTCGATTCGTGTAGGATCCTGTGCCAAACATCCGTTTTAATGTCGCCAAGACGTTGGAGAGCGTGGCTTCGCGCGTGAGTAAGGAAATACTCGAGTCGCAAATCAAGCCGTGTCTCCAGGGACTCATGCAAGACAGCGACAGTGATGTCGTCTACTTTGCGAACCGCGCGCTGTCCAAGTGCTAGAAGATTTGACACCAGCTCGAAAACAGCAATTAGGTCAGTGAAAACACTTGCAATGCATTTACATGTTTTTTCTTTTTTTTTGTTTAGTTGTTGGTGATCGGGCTCTCCAGGTTGCCCGATTGATCTCGACTACGTGTGGCGTCGAGTGCGTCGGTTGCGGAAATCGTACATTTCCTCAGCCATCCACCACCGCCATAACGCAGGAAAGTCGATTCCGTCGGAGTCCTGGGTACGAGTAGCTCGCGGATCGTGCGCGTGGATCTGCTGCCACAGCTCATCCGTTTCCTCGGCGGTCAGCCTGATCTGCGCCCCGAGGTCACGCGCGAGAACAGCAAGCTGCTTTTTGTGCAGCACACCGTCGGTGTTCTCAGATGTGAGATGGTCGAAACACTTTTGTAGGATTTCTCGTTCGCTGACATTCTCGTGCGGACTGAGAGTGAGCTGGTCCAGCTTTGCCCGCGTGTCCAAGTCGAGCCGCAGTGCCTCACGCTTGTAGTGCTATGGAACCAAGCGTTGGGTCACAATCAGGAGCATAATTCAATTTAATGAAGCACTCACCACAAGGCTCTCCATTGCAGGGTCGCCTTGAGCATTGCATCGCTGGATGGCGTCGTCGTATTTCAGCAGTGCATCGGTACTTTTCTGTGAGCACCATTGATATCGTGAGTGTGTAGCGCTTGACGGGATTCCGATCGCTGCACTGAGAACGCACCCCACGCAAGAGTAGCATCTCTGCTTCTTCTACAAGCACAAGCACTTGACCTTGCTTGACACCTTGGCTTTTGTCAGCGTCACCATTCTGCACACGACGCAATGGGAAAAGCGCAACGTCGTTCAATGACACACTGCATCAACGAAGTTGTAGCATGTTGGTCCCACGCACAAAAAAGATATGACGCGCGTGGGCGAGAGACTCGGCGATTCCATCCAATACCATTTCATTGACTGGCGTCTGCGGGAACCCAAACGGGGAAGCGGCCGGTCTTCCACCTGTGAACCTGGTTGTCGTGGACACTGATGCGAGCCGGCGAAGGCGGGCGAGACTCAGCCAGCACTGTGCTTGCTGCATTAACACATCACGTGTCTTTACAAATACAAAGTCGGCATGCTTCTTGTCTATCGCCAACAGCAGTGCGTTCTGCGTGGCAATTGCTTCAAGCAGCTTGGCTTCGTGTGTCTCAATCCCCATGATTTCCACGTACACCACCTTTTCAGAATGGAAACACCGCGACGTTTGGTGTCGAGATATAATACTTCGGTGAGTATTAATACTGGATACGCTAGTGGGGAATGTGAGCTGGCTGACTCGCTCCCATGGCTCGACGCGGATACACGATCTACGGAAAGTATGCTACAATTCGCTACTAGTAGCTTTTATTTACGTTACAACTACCACCGTAGGTTGGCCGTAGCCTCGTGCTGGTCGTCGTGGCGTCGTCGCTCTTCATAATCCTGATCATCGGTCGGCAATTCAAAGCGACAGACAGGACACGAGTTGTGCATCTTGAGCCACGGCGTAATGCAGTCGGGATGGAACGAGTGCGTGCACGGCAGGTCCTTGGCGTCGTCATCGACTGCAAACAAATCTTTGCAGACCGCACACTCGGCGTTGGCATCGACTTCGCGCTGCTCGACTTTGTGCGACGGCAGTTTCTCCACGACTTCTTTGGCGGCAGGCGGGGCGCCATGCTATAAATCCATTCAAGATTTAACATCCACATCTTATGATCAAGCAAAGCGTAGAGGATCACGTACCCGATTGGGATCATTCTGCATGAGCTGATTAATGAGTTGGCTAAGGTGATTTGGGCCGAGCGCATAGTCCCCCGGATTCCCGACAAAACCAGCACCGCCACTTCCAAAGGGGGCGTTCATTGCACCCGCCAGCAACCCAAAGAGACCGCCATTGCCCATGTCGCCGCTGCCGCCGTCGCCGGAACTCGTGACGTAAAACTCGACTGGCGTTCCATTGCTGCGGATGATCCGTGCTGTGCGCGTGCCGCCGCCATTGGCACTACCTCCACCACTCACGAGTTGCTGGAGCAGTCTATCAGTGATGAAGTACAAACATCCGTAAGAAAGGCTGATATGGAGGATAGAATCCTGGTTTGTCGAAGATGAGAGTAGACACCACTCACTCAGTTAGAGGGGACGGTGAGTCGCCGGCGGCCGCCCCATTCGTGGCTCGTGGTGGCGGCGTAGTGGTTGTGTTCGTGTGAGCATCCCGCAATGTCGCGCTGCTGGTCGTAGATGGCGGCGTGCGCGGCGTCATCATTCGCGATGCTTCGTTTGCTGGGGGTGGCGGTCCAAAACCCTCATGAATTTGGGAGATAAACTCATCCAGCGTCTACTAACACACACACGGACACCCCATTCATCTTCTGTCGCCATCACGAAACCCGTTTGAAAAAAATCGCACCTCGGTCGAACGTGGCGCTGCCTCTGTCTCGTCTCGCCCTTCACCACGCGGTGCATCACCCGTGCCCACTGCTTCTGCCAGAAATTGCTCTGGTGGATCGTCCTACGACACAGCCACACCGTCTCAGTACTCCATACTAACATCCAGCCACCAAGAGAGAGAGAAGAAGCTTACGGCCTCGACTTGTTCGACAAAGTTGCCGCTGCACGCCGCGCAGCACAGCTCGCCGCTGCCGTCGTCGGCCTCGCACGTCCCCACGTGATGGGCGCACTCGTGGCACCAGAAACGCGGTCCGTCCGCGGCCGACACAGTCGCCGTCGCAGTCATCGTCGGTCGGGATGGGGAAAATGAAAATGACGGTCCGAAAAACCACTCTCCTGCGAAAGGGTTACAGTCACAGAGGCGAGAAAAGCATCGCAGACGGCCGATTATTGGTTGTAAACAGTTTGTAAAGATTCTGATTGGCCATAAATAGGGTACCCGGGACGTAACCACGTAACCACATCACGTCGCACCAAACTAGCCAGAGGTGCGTGTTTGCGTATTGAAGTGGTCCATCATAAACTCATAAACTGTGTCGTCAAGAAAATCGAAGCACCATTTCTTTCTCGGTTCATTTAACTAAGCGTAAAGCTGTTTGGAGTACGAGAAGAGGTCGTGGATGCCACCTTCTTTCTGTGCGCAGAGAGAGCGGCGCTCAAAGCGCAGGCGGTCGGCGTAGAGCCATTCGTGCAGCTCCGGAATCGACACCACGCCGAGATCCTGGAAGCCGTGGCGAATGCTCTGTTGGACGTACGGCAAGTACTGGTGCACGCTGCCTTGGTCCGTCACAGCGCCAGCAACGCCAAACGCAATGAGGTCGGCGGCGCTGCGGCCTTCGAGTGACGGCGCATTGCTCCGCGCCTTGTGGCTGCCCGTGCCGTAGTACTGCTTGAGCCGCATGCCATCTTGGAAAAAATACTCGCCGGGGGCCTCGGACGTGCCCGCGAGGCTCGAGCCCATCATGACACACGACGCTCCGAGCGACAGCGCCTTGATCGCCGCGCCTGACGTGCTGATGCCGCCGTCGGCGATGACCGGCACGCCAAACTCGTTGGCGACGAGGGCCGTGCTGTAGATTGCCGAAAGCTGTGCGCGACCAACGGCCTTGATCATCTGCGACGTTGAGACCGATGCGACGCCCATACCGACGCGCACAGCGTCGACGCCGGCCTCGAGCAAGTGGCGCAGCTGCTGTATGGTCACGACATTGCCGCCAATGACGTCGACGTTGTCGTGCGTCGCTTTAATGTGCTTGACCAGTTCAATCTGGGCCATGGAATCACCTTGACGCGCGTCCAGTACTAGTACATCGACCCCTGCCGCCACCAATGCAGCTATACGCTCTTTGGCCTGCTCGTCATCGACGGCAACTGCAGCGCCGACGAGAAGGCGGTGTGTCTCGGCGCTGCGCAGTGCATTCGGGTAGTCGCGCGCCTTGGCGAGATCCGTGCGCGCGACCAACGACACGAGGCTGCCGTCGCTGTTGACGATGGGGAGCGTTCCCTTCTTGGCTTCTTTGAGCGTCTTGTTGGCCTGCTCGAGCGTGCACGGATAGAGACCGACCGTGAGCTGCTCACGCGGCACCATGACTTGGGAAAGGGGCAGCGTGCGGTCTTCACGAAAATCAACGTCCCGGCTTGTGACCAACCCTACGAGCTTGCCATTAACCTTGCCGTTGTCGGTGATCGGCACGCCAGAGACCTTGAGCAGGTCGAGATCGGCAATTGTGTTGCTGGCGCTGAGAACACGCGGCGCAAGGATGAAGCCATTCTCGTAGGTTTTGACGCTGCGCACCATTTCGGCCTGCACGTCGACGGTCGCGTTGCAGTGTAAGATGCCAATGCCACCCTGCAGCGCCATGGCGATCGCCATCTCGGCTTCGGTGACGGCGTCCATGGGCGAGCTCACAATCGGCGTTTTGACACGGATGTTCTTTGTCAGGCGCGACGACACGTCCACTTGCTCCACGCCATAGTAGACTATACAGATCTAACGTCAGGATTTTGTATGAATTGGAAATGTTGGCGGAATGGACAACGTACTGTGGCCGGGCTGTTATTGGTTGCGATCGTAGATTTAGCAAGCCATGCAAATGAACATAGTCGTTAGTACGGAAAGCAATGGAATACGCCAAGAGGATCCAAACGTACGAGCGCAATAATGTCGTCGAACGTGAGTCCATGGGCCTCATCGCCGCGGAAGAGTTGGCGTGCGCTGAAGCCGTCGTAGAGTTCCTCGTTCATGGTGTTGAAGGCGCAGACGCAGAGACGGGCGGACACGGCGAATGTGGATGTGGAAGTGGCGAGTGGTGGTGCTGCTTGCATGACCATTGAAGAGCTACGGTCTCTAATAAGAGAGCGGTCTTTTAATTGAAGTGCATACGTTGAACAACGCATCGAATTCCCAAATCAAGGTGAGATACAAGTCAATAATCCAAAATGGAGAATTCGGGTACATGGCTACAATCGGAATCATAAGTGGAAATTGACACTCAGTAACCACGCGGCACAAGAAAGAGGAGATACACGGGACGGTTAGAAAATATCTACAAATCTTCATCAATATCTTCGGCGGCCCCAGCTCCGCCCATGTGAAAGTCCATGCTCTCGAGCTGTAGATTCAGATCGCTCTCGGCTGCGTCGCCAATCTGCTGTCGCCCCGCGCGGCGCTTGAGCTTTCGCCACTGCTTAGCTTTGCGCCGCGCCATCTGTGCCGAGAGCGGATTCAATGGATCGTTTGCAAACTTGGCAGTGAGCTGCTGCAGATTTACGTTCGGTACCTGATACATGGCGCCGCTCGTATCACCCACGTCGCCATTGTCCATGTCGTCGTCTGAGCCCATGTCTGAGTCTGAGTCATCTGAGTCACCGAGGGTCTTCATGACCTCGCGCATGCGAGACGCTGTCGACTGCGTGGGGTCTGCCAAAGCTTCTACACCCACGCCCTCTGGTGCGGTAACTTCAACAGAGCACGTTGGTCCACTCGCCGTCAGCTTGGTCATATCGGCATTGGAAGTGGTCTCTGCTTCCTCGGCAATGAAAATGCTGGTCGGGTTGAGCACGGTATCCAGATCGAATGCATCGCTGTAAGACGACACAATCTGCGTGTCGAGAATCGTGACCTTTTGGTCGGGCGGCGGTGTGAAGAACGGAATCCGTCCTCGGTTCCAGTCCTGGAGAATGATCCGTGCCGCGGCGTGGCGGTCCGGGATGCCGCCCTTGCCCAGCTTGCCCTTGGTCTGCGCGACGACCACGAGAAACTCGATGACATCAGCAAACGTGGTCTGCGGAGCTAGTCCGTATAGCTGCACGAGCTGCGCGGGCTCGCACCGCGAGAGAATGACTTGCACGGCACTCACGGGATCGGCCATAGTCTCCGTGTTGACGCAGTTGCGCAGCAGCAAGGCATTCGAGTCCGAGTGGTCAAAGACAATGCCAGGACAGTCGAGCAATTTGATTTTGCTGTCGATGTGTACTTCTTGCATGACCTTGGTGTGGCCAGCGACCGAAGAGACGCTGGCGGCTTTGCTGCGCTTGAGCGAGTTGATCACGCTGCTCTTGCCGACATTTGGGTAGCCAATCACGCCGACCGTGATTGCGGTCTTGATGTGGTTGTTGCGGCAATAATTTTTCAGCAGCTGCATCAGCGCATCCGTGCCGACGGCTTTGCTACCTGCAATCATTTCGCTCGTGCCTTTGTCGGCTTTGCCAAAGCTCGCACTGATGTGGTTGGACTGCTGTTGCGTGGAGGCCTTGAAGGCGACCGTTGGGTAGAACGTGCGCAAGTACGTGAGCCACGGCTGCAGCACGTGCGGCGGTACGAGATCGATCTTGTTGAGCACGAGCACAACCTTTTTGCCCGAGCGATTGCCAATCGCCTCCTCCATGTCGAGGGTGCGGCACCCCATGGGATCGCGCGCGTCCAGCACTTCGAGAATCACGTCGGCGCGGTCGACGACTTTGCGCAGCTCCTTCATGTACGCACGACGCGAGTTGTCGTTGATGTCAATCTCATTCTTTTTGTTACTCTCGTCGTCGCCAGCGAGTTCCTTTTGGAGCTGCTGGTGCTCAAAGCTCTTGGAGCTCTGCGCCGCCTGGCCGACCAGCTCTTCGAGACTTGACGCCTGCATGCGGTGGCGGTTCACTTTGGAGAGTCGCAGCTCCTCGCGCTTTTGGGTGAGCTGTTGCGCCGTGCGCTGCTTCGTGCCCGTGCTCTTGAGCGCGAGCGCGCTGCCCGGGCGGTTGCTGCGCGTGGTCGTTGTGGCACCGCCGCCACCACCACCGCCACCGTGTATCGCCTGGGAGAGACCACTGCGCTTTGCATCACGACGTTGGCCGCCAAAACCGTTCTTGCCCTTGCCCCTGCCCTTGGCGCCGTGCGCTCCCTTGGTGCCCATGTTCCGTCGAGGTCTGTGACGTTGCGCTACGTTCCATGTGGGTTGGTTGGACGAGCTACGAACCTCCTCAATAGAAGACGGTCCTTCTATTTGGAGAGCATATACAAGATATCAAATCAAGGTGCGATATTGGACTGAGATCATTATAAGGTGAAATAATGGCAAAATGGCTACAGTCGGCAGAGTTGCTGGAAGAGATCTTCGGTGCGTGCGTCGTCGAATTGCGGCGTCTGGTGAGTAGGTGCCGCATTGCTAACACGTGTCTTGAGCAGTGGTGGTGACACTCTGAAGGTCTCATTTCTCTTGGTGGTATCCAATGATGCAGAGGGCCGCGTGCTTGGCGCCATCATCCCTTGCAACAACCTCTGGATCTGATCACCGGGACTGGGTGGCGTTGGCTGTGTTTGCGGGAGACTTGCTAGCAAAGAGTGTGACCTTTTCAATGTCGTATGGAGCTTCTGGTTGCTATTAGGACTCGTGGCGTTAACTGTCACTGTCTCAATGCCAAAGAGGTCGTCGTACTCGGGCGGTGGCGAGATGGGTCGCCCAACAGGCCGAAAGACCGCTTTCTCTGCGGGCAGAAACCCTACAGAAGGCCCAGCAGCTCGTTTGTGAAACAGCGTGGCATTTGGCCGCACCGGCGGCAATGCAAATCCTTCGGGGGGTGCCTGATTGAAGTACGCCTCGGTCTCTGGAACGGCTTTCTTTTTCTTCTTGGGTTTGAGCAAGCTGAAGAATCATTTCACACGTGAGCACCAACACATACAAAGCGACGTAGCCACCCACGCACCCGCTTTTGCTTTTCTTGGAAGACTTGTCGCTCCGTCGTTGAGCAGCCATTTTCTTGCTGCGTCTCACCACCAGTACATCAACATCCACCCTCTCCTCGCGTAGTCCTGTCTAAAACGTACATTCCAATCAGCCCCGCCCCCATCGCCGCCTTCTCGCATGTCTTCGCGCGATAAACGTTGGAACTGTCAACCCTATCGTCTTCGCGTTCGTTGTTGTTATCTCCATACGAAGGATGTTGTGCCTGATGCATCCGCACCGCTGCTGGACGATGCCGTCCGCTCAGCAAAGCTTTTCCCAACGGACTCGGGGCCAGCTGCTGCTCGCACTCTCCGTCGAAATCCATGCCATCGACTGTTTCTGGGTGTTCCACAAAGTCTACCACAACACCTCATTGTCAGCGATTCCTAGATAACTTCTGAAAGCAAGCTCCTTACACCCAGGTGTGCGCGACCGCAGCATCATATTCTCCTGTTTTAACAATCGGATCTCTTCCTTCAAGTCGATAATCAGTTTCTCCTGCAAAGCGTGCAGATACCATCAGCGACCATGCTTTTCCTCTCACACACTGCCAATACCGTACATGTGGATTTAGCACAGCTGTCGGTCGGTTCTTGATTTTGGCCACGCCCATGGCAAACTCGAGGGTTCGCGTTGACTCGGTCGCAAACTGCGGCGCCGCGTTCACGCACGCAAGCATGAGCGTCTTACTGTTGCCGCCGAGACTATCAATCAATAACTATAACAAGGAGGAGATCAATAGGTGCGGTGAGGATGCCGCACATACAAAGGGACGTACCATGGTGAGCTTGGAGTCCCGATACGGAATGAACTTGGGTTTACCATTTAGTGGAAGCTTGGTACTCGCGGTCATGGCGTGGATCACTTTACTCAGGCAGTAGAGACTCTTGTTGATGTGGCCAGTCTCTTTGAGCTGCTGGCCCACGGCGCCCGTGTCGTTGGCGCGTTCGCTCCCGGCAAGATCGACAATTGTCAATTTGCCGTACTTTCGCGCGCCAGTCGATGGATCGCGTGGCGTTGCATCAATGTAGATCGTCACTAAACAGTGGCTTCGGTTCGATCGCTCGTTTAGTAGATGGGCCGATTTGATGCGGTTGGTCGCCGCCAGTTTGACCACACGAATGATTTCTTGGGCGGTCGCGCACTGTACGACCGTCGCATTCTCCAAGTAGAAGCCGTGGTCTTTGGCATGGCGCACAGACAGCGCCTCTTTTTTCGAATCAAAGAGATCGCGCACGTGCTCGTTGTAGATCTCGACACAGGTTACGCGCAGCGTATACGCACAGGTCTCGCGTCGCGCATCGACAATCTCCATGAGCCGCTGGGCGGCCCGTGGCAAGATGCCGTCTGTCTCTTGGACAACGCCACCGCCGTACGGTCGACTATTACTATTGCTGCTACTGCGCGTCGAGTTGGAAGCCACGGTGTCTTCCTTACCAAAGATGGTGAACGATTTGCCGGCGCCGGTTTGACCGTAGGCAAAGATCGTCACGGGGAAGCCGTCGAGCGCCGCTTCAATCATTTCCGGCGCGCGGATCTCATCAAACACGTCGCACTGGGCAATCGTCGAAGGCAGAAATGTGCCGCAGCGAAAGCTCGCAGCGTTTGTGTGGCTTGCGTCGGCGTAGACCACGACGCTGTGGCCGTCCGAACTAGCGGCGATGGCTTCGCCGTCGTGACTGCTGGAGGAGGCGCTTGCATCTGAGAGCGGACGCACGCGGACCGCCACGCGGATCTTCTCTTCTATGGCGTCCATGTGGCGGCGAGTGAAAGACGTCCTAGTATCCTAGTACAAGCATAGAGCGAGGGACTTGAACGCGAATCCGTCTCACAAAAATAAAACCGTATTTGCAGGTTGTATACTTAGGTCGACATTGACCGCAACAGCTTGGGGTTCGTGAGCGGCAATGCCTCGTCCATTTCCGTCGCCACGGCGTCGATGTCGAGCGGCAGCAGTTTCATGTCGCAGCCGTCGCGGTGCGGACTCAGCTCAATGATCGTGCGCTGAACCGATTCCAAGTGCGGCACTTTCTCGGCCTCAATGCCGACGAAATACCCCAAGAGACAACGCAGAATCGACTCGTTGCAGATCACGAGCACGTCTCGTTTCTTGCGTTCAAACTCGATAATTAGCGACCGCAGGCGACTGATCACATCGACATAACTCTCGCCGCCCACGCCGGGGTACCGGTATCGCAGTTTGTCGTGCTCGCGTGCGCTCGCGTGCTTAGGGTAGAGCTGCTTGATCTCGTCGTGCGTGAGCCCTTCAAAATCGCCGCCGCCCAGTTCATTCAGTAATGTCGTCGCGACGATCCGCTTGAGGTGTGTGGTCGGTACATACCGAGCGGTTTGGCGCGACCGCTTCATGGCGCTGGTCCAAATCTCAAACGGCCGCGCGAACTCTTGGTGCTCGATAAAGGTCGCAATGGCTTTGGCGACGCGGTGTCCGTCGGGCGAGAGGTCGGTATCGAGACCGAGAATACCGCGGGTGCTGGTCGTACTCGCACCGGGACGGACGAGCCAAATGCGGCGTGGGAACAAATGGATGTTTTGGAGGAGCGAGACAATGTGACTTTGCAAAAAGCCCTGGCAGAACCGCGCTTGAATTTTCTCGCCGGCGTTATATACTTTGACGTACCCCACACGACCCTGGTCTTCCGTGTCTTCGACGGTTTGGTACACTTTTTCGTACTCGCGCACGCGCTGCTTAAAGTCCGACAGTGCTTGTTCGGGGTCCGCTGTGTGGTAATCGTCGTTCACACATTTGCGACGGTAGTTGGCGTCCAGCAACGCCGCATTGTCACAGATCGACTCGACAAAGAGGACGCGCACAGTGCGATGCGACGCGACGCGATCCAGAATATGCTGGCGCCGGAGTTTGGTCGTGTTGGTCGCGTCAAACACAGCGACGTGGCCATCGCCTTCGAGCCACTCGAGCAGTTCGTCCAGTACATTCATGGCCATGTCCTCCCTCAGTTTGGTCGCGTCTGCGTTGGTCGCGGAAAAAAACGTCGCGTCTTCGCCGGCGCGGCCCATTTGGCGACGGTAGTTGCCAACGTTGAAGACTTTGGTCGGAAACCCCAGCCACTCAATGTACCGCGTCGCGCGGCGCACGACAAAGCTCTTGCCGCGGGCCGGCAAGCCGACCATGACCAGCACTAGCTTTTTCTGCGAGCTCATAAGTCCATCGGCCGACGCAGCGTCGCTGCTCTCGCCGTCGGTCGATGCCGCATCGCTGTCGTCGTCCATCTTGCGCCACATCCAATTGGAGTGGCGGCCCTGGCCCACGGAATTGAGCCGGCCGAGTCGCTGGTTCTCAAAACGGCGACGCATCGAGCGCCAGAATAACACGCGCTTCTTGGTCTCCATGACGACCTCCGCAAGCGCTGCGCGGTGGTATACGAGCTGCACAGCGACCACGAGGCCGGCAGCGCCGACGCACAGCGTCGTGGCGGTCGCCTCGGGCAGCGATAGCTTCGAGAACGCCGTCATATGACGAGAAGAAGATAGAATGGGGATTACGGTCGAGGCTGGAGAACTAGACAAGATGAAGCTGACGTAGGAATAGTGACATGCGACAGTTTGGGTGGGATGTTCTTGAAGACACACTGGCACTCGGACGAGGGAGCGGGACAAGACACAAATCTTTCTGACAGATAGAAACGATAGAAATCATAGCAGCTCGACACCATCAAGGAAGTGCCAATGGCGACTCAGCCGCAAGTGCGCGAGCGCGCAGCGCAGCGTCTCCAGGCAGTGTTCCGGGGATGGCGAACACGTTGGCGCGTCGTATGGGAAGTACGATCCGAGCTTGATGCGTTCATGGAGGAACTGGAAGCAGACGTGGAGATGGAGCGTTTGCTGCTGGCGCTGCGCAAGCCGCAGGTCCATTCGTGGCAGCATAATGTTGACGTCCCACGAGGCAGTGACACAGCTACCTCGCCGCGGTGGTTATTGCAGTTGCCGCGGATAGAGGATGATGTGTTTGGTTGGAAATCATCGTTTCCAGAGCCTACCCCGCCACTGGGAGACGTTGCCCATTGTGAGATTACCATGAATCTGTCAGCATCGCTGGAGGAGAGCGCCGTACACGACGGCGTAGAAGCTACAGTACCACCAGTATCCCCTTTAGAAGCAAGCCAAGACGCCGATGCTGAGGATTCATTCGTATCCAACGATAGCGCAGTAGAAGATGGCGTGGAGACGGCAGTATCGCCAATATCGACTGTCGCGTCAAGCCGAGAAGTCGATGCCGAGTGGTCTGAAGACGGATGGATAGCGGATGAGCATTCACCCGCTCGGCTGTTGCGACCAGAGGATCCCGCCAAGGACGAGCAACAAAAAAATGAGGAGGACGGCATCTTGACCGGCCCCGGCCCAAGCCAAGCGTCTAGTGGAAATGCCGAGCCAGTAGCAGCTGCCGATTGTGCGTTTGGCATGCACTCAGAAGAAAAGGACTCTGAACAAGTCGACTCAACAATATCTCCGAGTATTGAGCGACCACCAATCGCTGGTTCACTCGAGTGTAGAACTACTACTAGTGATCGCCCTCTCACCGTCGACCACATCCTCGCAACGCACTCGAAATGCGAGATCGCTCAAGAGCTGGAGTGGGCTAAGCAAGCGCTACAAAATCGCGTGCACTATCTACAGACGCGACACAAAGGAGGCGGACACAACGGCGTTTCATTTTGAATGAGTCTCTACTGCGCTTTGTGCTACTCAATTCCGTTCTCATCTCGGACGATCTGTTCTCAACTGTCTTCTAGACTAAACAACATATCCGGCGAGATTTCGAGAAAAACTCGAGGTTTCTGGGGATTACGTTGAGACAGAAGATCAACAACTCCGTCTCATTGTTGTGGTAACTCCAAAAGACTGGGTCCACATGGCGCATGCGCTGTCGGATCTACAGCATACCGAACCACTGCCGCATCCGTGAGCAAAACGCTGACCCATTCCAGAAAGCTACTGGTACTGGTACTCCGCGTGTTTTGCGTAGAATTGGCCAAGCAAGGAGGCAAGGACGACGTGAGCAGGGCCACGGACCGATCGCCGAGGCGTTCATAGACCAAGCCAAAGAAACGGGCGATTGGGTTTGTCTGCAAAACTGCCCTTGGCCGTGTTGTGGCTCGATCGACTCATGGCATTCTTGCCGAACGGCATCAAGATCACGAACGAATCGCCCAAGAGTATCAAAGCAGAGTGGGTCGCACGTTTTCGACATGAAAGCGAGCGAGCACGAAAGCTGCTCGAACGCCAATACGAAAAAAAATGAGTTGTAAAAGCTATGGTTTCTACATTGTCGTCTGTCGGGAGCAACACAAGTTTGGGGTCGTCGGCTGGAACATTCCGTCCCGCTCTGTTTCCGAAGCAAGCCGCGGCGCACGCCGTCACGCGTTCCATTGCCACCGGTGGCAGTCACAGCCCCCTGTTTTTTTTGTTCCAGATCCGATCCGATCCACGGTCATGACAGTAAGGTATTAGTGTGCCGCGCTCCTGGTGAGCACGCGTGCTTTCGTTCGAACTCTTAACAGAACACGTCATGCAAAGTCCCTATGTGATGAAAACAGCATTTACTCGCGATGTTTTTGTTTTTCTCTGCTACCGGTTCTCATCGAGACCCATGGATGGACGGACATTGCGATTGTCAGTTGCTGATGAAACGAGGGTGCGTGAATGCGCGACACATGAGCGAGTTAGTAGCGAATACCCGAGACCGCGCCTTTCTTTGTGACGCCCTTGCCGTTGCCACTCGAGCTCTTGAGGTAGCACTGCGGTCCGTCGTTGTTGAAGTTGACAAACGTGTAAGCCTTGCAGTTCTTGTTGCTCTTGCAGGCGTTGCAGCACTCGTCGCCAGTCCCCGCATGGGCTTTGCCAATGTCGTTACCGGGGAGATCGGTATCCGTGAGCTGCTTTGGGCACCCATCCGGCGCCTTGACGCACTGGTAAAACCCCGGGTTCCACGGCTGGCAGTACTGGCCGTCGACACAGCAGTCGGCACGGTTCTGGTCACCACACTTGCCCCACGGGTTGGTCTTGCAACCGCTCGCGCGCTGCTGCTTCTTAAACGAGCGCGCCATTTTCTTGCCGCCCTTGATGTAGCCCGACACGGCGCCCTCGACAGTCTTGCGGGTGGTGCCTGCTCGCTTGAGGTAACAAGCGGAGGGACCGGCGCGGTGGTTGATGTACGTAAACGCCGTGCAGTCCTTGGTCTGCGAGCACTGCTCGCAGCAGTCGCCTGGCTGGATACCATAGACAGTCTTGATGTCGTTGCCGTAAAAATCCACGTTGGTCTCGAGCTTCTCACACTTGGCCGGTGTGTTTTGGCATTGGATGTTGCTCGCGTCCCACGGCTGGCAGTATTGGCCGCCCGAGCAGCAGTTGTCGTAGCCGTCTTTGGTGCCACACCGGCCCCAGTTCGAGCCACACTTGGCGGCCTCGGTAAGGCTCGACGCAGCAACGCAAAGCGCGCCAACAAACAGAGCGGATACGAACTTCATGATTGGAGGATGAAGCGGAGGGGAGAGGTGGAGGTGGACGAGCTGCTTGCGTGTTGTGCCGCAAATGTGCGAGTGACGAGTGTGGCGAAAGCTAGACACGGCATGGTGTGAAGCTTCCAGATAAGGATGCAAGTCAGGATTTTCTTCTCTCCCTCGCGCTCGCGCTTATTGGATTGGGGCGCTCAGTGCTTCCCATTGCCACAAAACTAGGGTACACAAAAATGAGCGTCAGCCAATACGAATACGGTTGTGTGATTCGCATCGTCCCTCCCGCATTCATTATGAGAGACCTGATTCATGCCAATATTCTATGTGACTGGGAATGCGGCATCTTGTGTTCTATAAATTATTACAGGTTTTGGAAACCAACTCAGCTCAGCATATTGGAGCTAAATCCCAACACTTGGCCATCGCAGCTGGGCTTCTGACCAGTCAAGACGAAGAAACTGTGGTCTCACAGAAAAAATCAGGATGAGGGTGTGTTCTTGCTGTAGGCCAAATCCTCCTCCTTAAGCTGTCTCACGCACAATTCGAACCAAACTAACCCTCGTGGGCACCACACCTGTACAGCCAATACTCCAGTATTGGTTGCGGTTGAGAACTGTCACCTCACCTTGGCAAATGTTCCGCCGTTGAGTGTGAACCCTCATGCAGCTGCTTCTCCTTCAAAGGGTACAGCCAGACCAGTTTCGGCTGAAATTCGATCACAGCGGATCCGATCCAAAAGGATACTCCACAATTGGCCATCCCAATTAGCCCTGTTCCCTTTCTAACTAGCTTAGCTTACGACGCAATTGCCAGTACCTCGTCAGGATGGCCGACGTGACCTGCCTGTCGAATCTCGCTACGCAGGCCGCCCAGGCGACGACTGGCGCGACGCGCAGCTTCACCGCCGCAGTGCAACATGTCGCGACGGCCAAGCGTATGCGTGTGAACCGCGGCGATGCGCCGCCGCGGGTCGCGAGCTACCACGTCGTGCACGTGGCCGATCAGACCAAGTCGTTCTTCAAGCTGCTCTGCTGGGGCGAGGCGCTGCCGGCATTCCAGCGTGAAGACCACGACGGCGACGACATCACGATGATATGCGTCGGCGATATTGTGCTCTTCTCGTCGTACGTACTGTCATCTACATCGTGAAAAGGGGCCGAGTCTATGCTGAAGTGGTGGGAGGCGGTATTAGATGCACAGTGAAATCGTTCCGAGGCAATGTCGAGGCCCAGTACACACGCCACTCCAGCGTCAAGCTGCTCTATCGTCGTGACCGGTACTTTAACACACGTGACGTGCGACTCAAAGATCTATACCCAATGATCGAGTGGTACAAGCAGCACCGCCACGTGTTTCTTGTCGATGAGAAAACACCAAGTGGAGACGTGGCATTCACTTCCATCTCCGATCTCCGAGAAGAAATGCTCGTGAACCTAAGCGGCACAATCCACGAGTGCAAGCAGTCCGACCGCGAGATGATCACGACGTCTCGTTCATTGCCAAACTCGTCCGACTTTGACGGCGTCCACCTATGCGAGGTCACGATTCAGGACACACCCTCTAGTATCCATACGATAATACTGAATCTCTGGGACCAGTACGCCGACCCACGTTTTGTGACGCGACTGCTGACGCACCGCGGAACGGTCCACGCGCTCGGTGTCGTGATCAGCCAGAACACCATGGCGAATCGGTTGCTCGCCAACACGACGCCACGCACCGAGTTCCGATTCGTGGACAGCGAGACCGTAGAGACCGAGTCGGAAGGGGATGCGCACAGCGCGAAACAGGAACGCCTTTTTGCGACGGTCGCTGCACTTGAGAAAGCGTCTGTTCTCGACGGTCATGTGCTACTGGAGAGCGTCGTGATTGAGCACGTGTTGCTGGGTCGTATCGTCGGTCCGTCCGATCGTGTGGATGCAGCCTTTACACCGCTTCTCGTGGAGAGCTACTGTTCTGTTTGCGAACAGATACTACCAATCGTCGGGGCCAATACGAGGTCGCAGTTGTACGCATTTTGCAAGAACCGGTGTCGTGTCCAGCAAGGACAGCGTGAGCAGTTGTGGCGATACCGTACTGTTCGTATGGTCCTGCGCGATGCTAAGCAAGGGCGTCTCACGGTACAAGTGGGCGACACCGTGCTCACGAAACTGCTGGGGAATATTCAGGCCGAGTTGCTCATCCATCCGCAAGGATTCTCAAGCAGTGGTTCGATATTGCCGTTCAATCCGCGTGAGATGGTGGCCAACCTACTGAATCATCTCGTGCGAGGAGGTCCCGGACCACAGGTGTACGAGGCAGAGCTGCAGCGACGACGTGGGAAGCCTGTACAAGACCGTCGCAGATCGCTGCTACTGTTAAACGACAGTCTGCGAGAAGGAGAAGAAACAGCGACAGACACTGTCAAGACAAGCTACACCGTGGTTTCAATGTCGGCTACAATTCAGAGCCCCTGGTGACGTGGACAATAATCTTGACCCTGAGTTTGCGAATCATTGAGCGAGCCAAGCCAAGTCTTTCTACTCGTATGCCAGTAAGTTCCTCCGACACCGCTCACAGACGTCACCTTGTCATTTGCAAAACTCGCGCACACCCAAAATCCAACGGCGTATATTTTTCTCATCGCCAGTTCAGTGTACGACGGCCGCAGTGATCGGCGCAGCGTTCAGTGTAGGTTGGCACTATCACGAGCCACGCTATGGAGGAGATCGCGACTTGTTCTAGGTCAACTGGACGGATCATCGCTCATCTGCTTTTCCATACACTCTCCATCAGGTGTTCGTCGCTTGTTATGCCGTTCGTCGCAGGTAACTGGAAGCCACAGATCGTGATGGAGAGAATGAAACAGTCACCCTTGTCGGATACCCGATGGATAAAAAAATTTTTCTGACCCAGCAATATTCAATCACGTCCTATAGTGGTTGGTTCCAGCTCTCTATCATACCGCGCCGTATGACTGCTACGTTGGGTGCGATGGGTGGGTGTTTATCGTCCTTGTGTGTGAACGATCGCGACAGTCGACCGATTTGCAGCACCTCGTGCGTGAGACAGACCGCAGAGACGGGCATGGCCAACACCAGAGACCCATCCATACTGTACAACTATATAGATGGATGCACCCGTTATCTACCACGAAGTCGATCGTGCATGCAAAGGTGGAACGCAAAGTGCGGGTCAGGTCGACAAAGGTGAATAGTATATGGCAGATATTGTCGAATAGTGTGCATCTAAATAAGTAAACGTTCTGAAAACCACTACACACAGTTTGGCAACCAGTCAGGAGTTAGTCTACTCATTGGCTAGAATCATAAAATACGCCATATGGTGCAACAAAACTCAAAGTACTATAATAACCTCAAGTGCTGGGTAGGGCACTGCAACGAAACATGTATTCCTCCCACACCAAGCGAGTGAGTACGCTAGTCTTAAAGCTAAAGATGCATTATCACTATGGATGGGTGCATCATATATCCCATAGCTAAACGATCTTACGCAGAACCCATGGTTCTCTGTGGCAGCGTCTACGCAATGCACTTGGAATGTGCGTGATTTGGAGACTGGGGTATCCAAGAGGCAGGTCGGTGCTCACCCACTCGTGTGGCAATGCAGAACGTCATGCACTTGCCTCACCACCCAATCTTGCGGCACGGAAGACCCAGTTTCACCGCCAGCAAGCAGTACAGTACGGTACTTCAAGTCACGCTTCCCAAAGACATTAGAGCACGTCCACGCTGGCAAATCAAATGACGGCAACCCAGACTAGCTGACTGTGCATTTGCTGGACCCTTTGCGTTGAATGAAACGCGCAGGTGCTTTGAATCTTTCGCATATTGGTGGGCAACACACTCAACCAGCAGCTTCGGTGGAGTGGATGCGCGGCGCATTAGACCCACACATTGAAAATTTTGCCGACGGAAAGTGAGTGCCTTCAACATCCTCTCAGTACTCTATAACCTCTAACCGAAAGTGCAGATGCTTTGAGAGTGTCTATTGTCAGCAAGCAAACTACCAGTAATACCTGCTATAAATGCAATTGGTTCCCCGTAGCCAGGCGCTTTGGCCCTAGCGTCGACATAGACGCGCACGCCTATGCACCTGTCCGTCATGTTGAAGCAACGCAGGATACGCTCGCTAGTGCTCTTAAGCGGAAGGTCTCTCGCTCTCTGTCGTTCTCTCATACGACATTGCTTCCAGCTTTTTGGCAGAGCCTCTTGGCACAGCCCTGGGCAAACCTTTGACTACGCTCCCAGTTCTCACTCGCCAATTTGCCTCGCCTTGCCGGCATCTCTCCTCCTCAACCAGCTTCTTCCCAGCTACCACCTCGTCCCCCACACCTCACGATGGTCTCGATCCCGTTCTCCGCTGTCGTGACGCTCGCTGTGCTTTCCTTCGCGCACGCCCAAGCCGCGACCTGCAACACGCCGGTGTACGGCAAATGCGGCTCCAACGCCGACGGCGTATCGTGCTGTCCGGACAAGTACTACTGCATGCCGTGGGACGCTGGCTTCTACCAGTGCATGCCGCAGCCCGCACAGTGCACGCAGCAACTCTCGAACATTGACCTCAAGGGCAATGACATCAAGACGGTCTATGGTCTCCAGCCCGATGCGTGTTGCACCGAGTGCACCAAGACCGCTGGCTGCGCCGCCTACACGTTTGTGAACAGCAACCCCGGTCAGCCAGCGTGCTACCTCAAGAGTGCAGTTGGCGCACAGAGCGCCAGCGCTGGTGCTGTGTCGGGCATTGTCAACGGCGGGACGACGACACCCGCGCCAACGACAACGACGCCAGCAACCACGACGCCGACCACGACCACGCCAGCAACCACGACACCAACGACGACCACGCCAACAACGACCAACCCAGCGACGACTGCGCCGCCAAGCTGTGCGACCACGGACTTTGGCAAGTGCGGCGATAGCAACGGCACGACCTGCTGCCCGAGCGGCTTTTACTGCCAGCCGTGGAACCCGACGTACTACCAGTGCATCAAGCCGCCAGCGCGCTGCTCGGCGCAGCTTACTGACGCCGACTTTTATGGCAACGACATCAAGACGGTCTACGTGAGCCTGCCGACCGACTGCTGCGATGCATGCGCGGCGACCACTGGCTGCAAAGCGTACACGTACGTCAACAGCAACCCCGGCCAGCCGGCGTGTTACCTCAAGAGCGCGGCCGGCACGCCGACGCGCCTCGTCGGTGGCGTCTCGGGTAAGCTCAACTAAGCAACACCTGCTTCAACTGGTAGCAAGCAGCTACCTTTCCATCTTGCGAGATATTCCAAACGAAGCATAACACGTCCGATTCGCTGCGAGACCGACGTTGCTTTATCACACAAAATACAACACTAATCGACATTAATTTGCTCTCAATGTATCCTTAAGAGACTCGTGTATACTGTCGATTCCGAGCGTTAGTTTGAAGCAGGCAATCGGAGAAAATCCCCGCCATCCGTCGACTCACTTTCTATTTTCAGTCGTCGATTAGAGTGCTTTGATTCTCAGGTCACTCCCTCTCTGCATTTTGACACCTCCCTCCCTCACGGACAACGGGATGGCGCGTCAGCGGACCGCCCACACCACCACATTCGATGATTTCTTTGCGGCCTTTGGCAAATCAGTCCACGCCGATATCCAGCTGCGCGATGGCGAGGTCGTGCTGGCCCATTCGCACGGCTTGCTCAACGAGGCGCTTGGTGCAGAGCACTCTTCTAGCACCACGAGCACGGGGCATCCGCGTCCGCTGACGCGCACGTCGTCCACCGCGCAGAAACTGCCACATCTCTCTCAGGAAAGATCGCCATCGTCAGATCTCCCGAATGACAAGCGTCCACCACGGAATGGGTCCTTACCGAGTCACCTCGCTGCACTGGTGTCGCTCCAAGCGTCCGATGGCAGCTGGCAATACGATGACAAATTCCAGTTTGTCCTCCACGACATTGCACCGCTGCCGCCTGAGGGTATTCCTCCAAAACTGTGGGCGATTGCCGTGGTCGTGACGATCTTTCGGCAGTGTCCCGAGTGCTTTGCGTCGCTCGAATCGTCCTACGACAAGGCAATGCTGCATGTAGACGACGACATCTTGCGGCTCGCAAAAGCTCAGGTGGATACATCAGGTCCAGCACTGGAGCGGGTGCGTTTACGGATACCTCCGTTTAAGAAGAAGAGAGTTGACTGCCTTTGTGGGTGTATGTGTATGAGGCGATAGATTCGACCATATCAGAACAACGAAGCCAAGGAAATCCGGGAGCGATTGGCGCGTGAAGCCGCTGCAAAGAGAGCGGCCGAAGACGCCGAAGAACACCGTCTGGAGCTTGAGCGAAAGCAAACCATCTACATTTCCAAGTACAGTCTGTATCGCGCAAGGCAGCTGCCCATGGATACCCAAGAACTCATGCGCTCAACGCTCCAGACGGATCTACAAGCGATCTTCCCAATCAAGCAGCATACTAATGCAGCGAGGCAGTTACGACCAAGAGAGATGGAGATCCAATCGGGCGACGCGGTCGAGTGCTGTTGGCGGCGCGTCGACGGATCCAAACTACCTCAGCGTCACGCCCAGTGGCGACTCTGTCGAGTGCGTGTGTGGCGTTGTTGTGGAGGGGAGCGTGGGAGATTATTGTCTGACGGGTGATGCACTGTGTCACTGTCTGATAGGTACGAGCAATTAATGCCAACGGCAAGACACTGGATGTCCAGTACCTGGACGACCCATTTGAGCGAGAGCGGAATGTTCCATTCCAGTGCGTACGGCTTCTCCCCGACGATGCAAAAGACCGCCGTGGACTGGCGTTTGACCGTTTACGGCAGCAATGGATCGTCCCCATCGGCTTGGAAGACGAGCTGGGACGACTGCAGGAGGTACAGAATGCCTATCATAATCAGTCGTTCGTAATGACCCCAATCAAAACCGTTTGTGTGTAGATTGAAGCCAAGAGGAGATGGCGATCTCCGTGGCAATTGCAAGTGCTGCCAGCGCTGCCTACAACCACAGAAACACAAACACGGCAACATGACACAGCTCTAGTCTCCTCGACTCGCCCACGACTAACCGTGCCTCCTCAATCACTGCACAAACCACTCGTCGATGCAGCGCACGAAGAACTTTACCACAACGCTGTCACGGCAACACTGGCTTACGACCAGCTATATACACGCCTTCTAGCGGTTGTGAAAGCTGTGACAAAGCGCTATGCGTCCGCTGTGTTGTTCCAAGAAAGGCTCCACGCCTTTGACGAATTTTTGGACGTGGCCGTGGCCGTTGTCCAACTCTCCGTTACCGCCCTAGAGCAGATCGATCAGTGGGTGAACCATGCCCCACCAACAGAACAACGCTTGTTCATCTGGCATGGCCATGACTTTATCGTGCAGCTGCTGCGATCGTTCGACTTTCTCTCGACGCATCGAACAGTATGCGAATGGTACGGCGACGAATTTGCGTTTTCGATGAACCCATTTCTCATGGCTGCATCCGTTCGCGATCGTGTGCACGACCACGGACTACAGTTCACTTCAAAGCTCCAGCCACTTGCGCCTGAAAAGGCACTTCGTGTGGCCGTAAGCTGATATATGCCGTGTCAGCGAGGGTAACTATTGGACTACTAACGGTGTTGTGGGGTGAACCTGCAGTTGAGGATGCACAAGCGAGAAATCGAGAGCCTTCCAAGCAGCGCATCGGATACGCCGTCGTGGTGGCCCCATGCGAGATACGACGAAGACCTGTTGGGAAGAATCAAACATTGCGAGACATTTGTGCTGTCGTACCTACGATCCGCAGGGTATCTAGCAGGAAGCATTGCCTAGTAATGTATTATTGATGGCTCTGTCTCGCTCGCGTTGCATACTGTCGGCTTAGTTCGTAAACCTCAACGTGCTGGTTGATAAAATCTTGCGTGTAGCGCCGATCGGCCTTGATGACGCCTTCTGGAGGTACGTGGAAATGCTTGCGCGTACGGACGTCCTCTTTTGCCGCCATCGGGTTGTTGTACGCCCACTCAGCTTTGCCATGCAGAGATGGTATCTAAGTAAAGAGTGTTCGTAAATTGATACATAATGATGGCACGGAGTTGCTAACGGGTGCGTACCTCACGTCCCATCATAGGGCGGTCTCGGTACGGTTGGCTGTCGTACGATGCCTCGCGAGCGATAGCGGACTTGGCGTCTGTTGCGCACGCCAACTTGAAAATTGTTTTCTACATACATAGTAATCGGAAGCGTGTAGTGTGAGCGGCGTCAATTCATGGCCCTGCTGGCACGAGAACCTACTTCTTTGGCAGTGGTGTATCTCGGCGTGAGTCCTGTACCCGACGGCTCGAAACTCGATAGCGACGTAGGAGATCCAGTTGAACCATTTTGGGCGGCCGCTTCACGCCGCGCGTTCGTGTGCTTACACATGACTGCTGTGCGAAACGACGTGAGCGGCGGCGTCGTTGCGAACATCTCATCCACCTACACGCGATTCATAACAATGAGAACAACTCAACATTACCCGTCGCGGTCGTGTACGCTACTTACGGGATTTGTTGGCAGGAGACGACTCGCTACATCCGTTATCTTTGATCGCGCAGTGGAGAGCTGTTGCGGTTGATTGCCTTCGAAACCAGTGTTTTGGACGAGAATGACGCTGTCGCCGTCGGACCGACCGGCGCCGATCGCCGCGAGCGCGGGAAAATGACGTACTCGTCGAAAGTTGTCGACATAGGCGTCTTTGTATACGCGCTTCTCGCGATCGAACGCTACCACGTCGGCTTTGTGGCTCATTTCCGAGACCTAGAATGGTCAAAATACCTCCATGTAAATGGCCCATGCCTGCCCAGAACGAGAAGGATACTGAATAGAAGTCTCTGATTGGCCTGCGAGAATTTGGGTCCGTGAAGTTTTATTGGTTGAAACCATCTGAGACATAAGGGACCAGACGAGCCAATCCTGCCTGAATCTCTTGGATGGCTCGCAAACATTCCGGGAACAGTCAGTTGAGTGGGCGTCCTTTGTTCTCTGCCAACGAAAATATGGAATCAATTCACCCAGATCTGACAGCTCCGCCTTCTTTCCTCCTTCACAGATCGTGACAGCCAAAGTGTAGGTTTGGGCAGACTGGACTGCAGATCCTGCGTTTGTGGGGTTGTGACAGGCGGGAGTCAGTGCAGGAGCGTTTCATGTTGAAACTTCTTTCTTTCTTTTCTTTGGCGAGAGTTTGCTTGACTTCGGCAGTTGCGGTGGCAGTGTCGTCAATCGGTGCGAGAAACGCCATTGCTTTCTTGGCGGGAAGAAGCCAGTCCGACCGTCGACTCGACGGCAGGAGTATGGAGGCCAGCGCACCATGCGGATCTGTGGACCACAGCGTGGTGGGTGGGGGAGCGAAAACTCGCATGTGGATTCCACAATGGAATCCTGGATCACATTTCGTTCGCAGCGTTGCAGCCATTAGTTAACGGTATCCCTTTGCTACACAAGATCATTGCACAGGATTTCTTGTGTGTTGACCTTAACCGACTACGGCTGCGATAGGACTTGGCTCCGGGTGTGCAGTCGATTAAGGTCAGTAAATACAGTGCACACTTTCTATCTCAGAGAGAACACCAGAGACGGATGGGACTTGAGTCTCAATTCCTCCGATTGTTGTGGGACTAGAAGCCGGCGTCATAGGGATCAACTGCTCCTGCACTTCGTTGGGTAAGATTTGGCAGCCGCTCGAGCGATCCACCACGAAGATACTTTTTGTTCTGCTGGGAAACCCTTTTCACGTTCTCGCTGAACAGAACCCTATTCTTCCATTGAATTCTCGTTCGTATTGAAACAACCAATCGTATCTCTCATATCCACATCTTTCCTCTCATGATCTGTTGAACTGGCCCTTTTCTGGTGGGACCGCTGACCTGGCTTCTGTCGTCCGTTCACGTCAAAACTTGTGCCCCAACCCGTGACAGACTGTGGCCAACTGTGGTTTAGGCCAACGACAAACGTCGCGGCCGCCAAAGATCCACGCGTCTAGACTGGACTGCAGCCGATCTTACACCAATTCAACTGCCAGCTGGTCCAAAATTTGCCAAGAAATGCAAAGCGACAGGGGAGCACGGACTGTAAACCACCAGTTCAGCACCGTGAGGATTCTGGCATGGCACGAGCTGGTCGCAATCGCGTTTGTTCCTTGTCGCAGACGACGATTTTTGGAGCGAGGAGGATTTGACGGAGAAGAGTTGATCCGTACCGAAGAGAAATTCCGATCTCGGCTAGTTCTCACATCTCCCCTCTCGCTTGCTCCGAGAAGATGAAAGCACACTACAGTATAAGATGCGCGATATGAACTTTGAAGAAACTGAACCTCACCGTGCTCTCGAAATGTCAGACTGGACAGTAAACAGCATGTGTGTCACGTTGCCACTTTCGATCCGACATTGACGACAAGACGATCTCGCGTTGATTCTGCGTCCCGCTTCTGTTCTCATTTCCTTCGTGCCCTTCCCTTCCCTCAAGTCTGCACCATTACAGCCCTACCCCGGACGTGAGTCCGCCCTGTTCCCTGCCCCCCAAATTCCTGACCACGTCCAGAAAGAGACTGAACCAACAAGTGTCTACGCTGAGCCAAACTTGCCATCTTGTTCTGTTCACGGACTTGCCGAGCCTTGGACCCACCGGCGGAGCGACCCAGATCTCTAGCAGCGACACTCTTGCACCGACACCCTCCCGCAAACGCAAACGCAAACGCGCCATCGAGCAAAGAAGATCGGCGACGATAAAGAAAGGTAAGCGAACGATCCTGCAGGAGTGTGCGTGCGTGCGCATGGGGTCTTCGGGACAGGATGAGTGCGCTGTGGTGGAAGAGCGTTCTCGGGATCTATTTCGGTCAGATCACAGATCTCTCATGGCTCATGTTGACGCTGGGCCACCACCACATGGGAACCAGTCATGGTACATGCAAGAATGGCATTGCCGCGGGTTGGGGTCCCTGCATCTGGTGGTGGCTTGGCGTCGTGGCTGCACCCCTTGCCCCAACTCCCTGAACCGCATCCCTCATGCGTTTCGAAGACTCTTTGTCAAGTCTATTGGACGGTGGCTCACTTTAGCTGTCTCTCCCATTTCCCCATACGTTGTACCGTATAGGTTCTTACTCTTTCCACTACCCGTCCTCGCTTGCTTCCTCGATCTTGGGTGAGCAGTCGCGAAGATCCAGCGAGAAGCATCCAAGACCCTGCACAACAATGGATCTTGAGATCTCAACGAGCAAGCCGCGCGCCGTCGGCCCCGAGTACGTCCGCAGCAGTGAAGTTTACGGACCGCGCCTGCCGCCGACGATGCCTCCACCCAGTATCCTCCTCAAGAAGGTACGGATCTGATCTTGATATCAGGGACAGTGGATTCACAGTTCTGACAAGAGCTTGCTTCAATTCTGTAGGAAAACGAGCCGTGGCGTGGTCCATCGGCCTTTGGCATGGCCAACATCCTCAACCGCAGCCACCCCGTGACGGTACCGCCGCCCTCGCAGCCGCAGCCGCATTCACTCCCAAAGTTTAGTCTACCGTCGCTCCACTCGTTCGGCAAAAAGCTCATCACCAAGCAGGAGCCTTCCATGAGCCGCGTACGCTCCATCTTGAACGACCCTCCAACAGTTTCGGGGTCCATGTCCGACGGCAATGTCACTAGCACCAGTGAGTCCTCACCGCTCACGACAGCACAGACGCCAGCCGACATGAACGACACCCCCTGTAAAGTGGCACCGTCGCGCCGCATTGCGCCGGCACCGACCGACGACGACGAAGGCGGTGACGAAGAGAACGGATCGGACTCCATTCGGGGTGGACGTTGGTCTTCGGAAGAACACGACCGTTTTCTGGCGGGGTTCCGGATACACGGCCACAAGTGGAAGCGTGTGCAGCAAGTTGTGCGCACGCGCTCCGTGACTCAAGTGCGTACGCACGCACAGAAATATTTGCTCAAGCTCGCCAAGCTGAAGGGAGAGAAGAAACCTATGGGTGGTGAAAACTCGACTAATGCCAACTCCTCGTCTGATACGGAATCGGCCCATAATCAAATTCATGATGACGGCGACGAGCGCAGCCCAAGGAAGAAGATGCGCCGCTACGATCCGGCGACAGAATCCGTGGATGAGAGCTACATTACTGCGGCCGCGTCGACGTTGTGTTTCCTCATGCGTCAAAAGATCGACTCGCTGTTCGACAGTCGCATGGACGAAGCGAAGGACTTAGAACCGTACGACTGTTACTCGAGTGAACACTCGCCCGACACTCGAGAAGACCACTCCATAGAGAACTCACGGAAGCGCCCCTACATGCACTTCATCACGGACAACTCGGTACGTACTGACTATTGGGTATATACTCACCTGCACCCTCAAGTACTTACTCATTGTGGTTTTTTTAGGCTGAATACTCATACTCCGAAGAACCCGCAACTACCACAACTGGCGGCAGCCCCAACGGATACTCCATCGACGGCAAGCAGCTGTGCTCGTGAATTCTCTTTTCCGCTGGTAGCGAAGAGAGTGCATGTTGCGCGTGCGTGCGTTCCCCTGATGCCGTATCATCGTCGAACCCCCCCATCCCCACCCCCATCGACTCCTCGCGCTAGAGGCCACCGCATCAAGCGCAAGGATTTTGTTTTTTGACCCCTTCCGACCTCACCATCTATATTTTATTCGAGAACTGCGTCATGTAAGCTTATTGTCTGTACATATATATATGAATATCACCATTCTACTAGCTTATCAGTCCACTTGTCCTCGTAAAGAGAGGTGCTTCATGCACGAGATCACTTGCAATTTATCGTCACCCACAACACCCGTAGCCTCGGCGTCATGTCGCTCTAGAATTCGTCGCTGCTTGTCCAAAAGCTCCTCTATTTCGTGACGGTCCGCGAGAAGCTCGTCGTTGGCACCTAGTATTTCTTGTGCCTGCGAAATTCAATTCGACGCGTCAGTGCCTACGACCTGCCCAGTACTACAGGGTGCACCACAGAAAGTAATCTTACCATCGTTATATTCTCAAGGGCCAGCTCGAGTTCTCCGAAATTCAGATGACATCGCGCAAGCGTGTGGTACGCGTCACCCCATGACGGCGCAAACGCGATTGCTTTCAAGCCAAACTATGCAATCTCGCAGTCTGTGTTACAGCTTCCGCAGGATGAAAAAGCCACAGTACGGTACGGTACCTGCACAGCGTCAAAATCGTCACCAACCGCCATCGCCGCTTGTGCGAGCAACTCATACATCACAGAGTTCCGGTGGTCAATGGCTAGCGCCTCAATCCAACGACCCATCGCCGCACGGAAATGACCGGCTTCAGCGAGTGTGTTGCCTTCTACTTGCAGTCGTTTGACTTTGGCCTGTTCGTCTTCAAGGAGCAACGCTTTCTTCAGGGGACGACTGACCTGCTCCGCGCTCACGGCGGCTTCTCGCGCCGCATCCTCTGCCGATAGAAAGGCGCCTACTGGAACTTTTACAATTCCAGTCGGTACACCACCGGCAATCCCGGCGGTGCTATTGTGCAGTCGCTTCCGTTTGCTCGTCAAGCGCAGAGAGAAGCTCACCTTGGCCTCCATGTTTTGAAGTCTATGCTTGCACGAACCGGAATGATGGTGCTTTATGATTAAGTTGTTAACAGACCTTATGTGTTCTTAACAAATTACGGCTTTTGTTGGTGATCAACGAAAGCGCGAGACGACACTCGACACGAGACTTGCCACGCCGCTTACCCTTCTCTAGGCATCTTCTCTATTGCCGCGTGTGCGTGTTATCCTTCTCCTAGGCAGTCACCATGAAGCTCGACGTTACTGCGATGCGCTACCTCACGAAGGAGCACTTTCGAGTGCTTACGGCCATTGAAATGGGCATGAAGAACCACGAAGTCGTGCCGGTGGAACTCATCACGTCGATTGCCAAGCTCCGCCACGGCGGTATTCAGAAGATCTTGTCGCACTTGCTGCGCAACAAGCTTATCGCCCACGATGGCTCGTCGTACGATGGCTTCCGCTTGACCTACAGCGGCTACGACTACCTTGCGCTGCGCGTCTTCCTAGAGCGCGGTCATATCACGGGCCTGGGTCGCCAAATCGGCGTCGGCAAGGAATCCGACATTTTCCTTGCAACGCAGGAAGACGGGACTGAAGTTGCCATCAAATTTCACCGCCTCGGCCGCACGTCGTTTCGCGCCGTCAAGGCAAAGCGCGACTACTTGCGCAACCGCAAGTCGGTGAGCTGGTTCTACATGTCACGGCTCTCGGCCATGAAAGAGTACGCATTCCTCAAGGCGCTGTACGAACGCGGCTTTCCCACGCCGACACCCGTGGACCACAACCGTCACGCGATTGTCATGAGTCTGGTCGACGGCTTGCCGCTGAGCCAAGTGCGCCGCCTCGCGAACGGCAAGGACGTGTACGAACAATCGATGGAAGTGCTGGTGCGGCTCGCCGAGTGCGGTCTGATCCACTGTGATTTCAACGAGTACAACATCATGGTCGGCGAGTCGGGCAAGATCACGATGATCGATTTCCCCCAGATGATTTCTACTCTCCACCCGAATGCGACCGAGTGAGTCTGCACTAGCAGTTGGAAATGTGATTGGGGCCAATACTAATGCCGGTCCCTGCCTGCATGTAGGCTCTTTGATCGTGATGTGAACGGTCTCGTGAAATTTTTCTCGCGCCTACAGGGCGGAGCCTACACGCCTGATGTACGTCTTGCCTTCCTGAATCTGCTGCGGGTAGTCTCTCACAGCTTCTGGGCTTTTTTGTAGGAGGTACCGCAATTGAAAAACATCATTTCGGGTGAAAACCGCCTTGATGTCGAAGTCGAAGCGAGTGGGTTTGGGGGCGAACACGGCGGCGCAGTGATCGATGTACGTGGCTACTATCCGGTTGGATTAAGACCTGGGAATGACTCATCCTTTTATCGATTAGATGACGATGTTCTCCGCCCATCGCGTCGGGTCGAATGAAGAAGGAGAACGTGATGACCAGGATGAAGACGAGGAGAATGATGAGGATGCAGATGAACTGGCAGACCAGCTTGACCAGTTTGCTGTGAGCAATGGTGAAGGAGGAGACGCGAGTGACGGCGATGAGGAAGAGGAGGAGGAAGATGGCGACGAAGTGAACGCCGAGAGCGAATTCATCAAGCGCCGCGTGCAAAAGGATATGAAGAGCCGCGTCAAGGCGAAGCTCCGTGGGTCTCGCAATGCCTCCAAGCTGAGCGTGAAGGGCCGACTCATGCACAAGGACATGTGGTAGAGATCTCCGTCTTTTTCACCATCATGAAAAATTCGATATCATCCCATAGCTCGTTTGTCATGCGTGCTTTCATATATATATTCCCTGCGCGGCTTTATCGAATAAAGAGTATCCTGAAACTTGATCTACTGGATGACGCACGATGCACTCTGTGCCGCGGCATCCCCCATCTCCTTCAGCACCTTCACAACCGCCTTGTGTTTGCCGTCCATCGCGTAGTCAAATGCCAGTTTTCCGTTCGAGTCTTTTTTCGACGAGTCTGCTTTCCACTCCATCAAGAGCCGCACGATTTCTACTTTGCCGCCTTCGGCTGCACCGTGGAGACTAGTCATCCCAGTAGTCGTCTCGGCATTGATCGAAGCGCCTTTTTGCAGCAGCACCAGGGTCGCCTCTTTGTGACCACTTATACCCGCCCAATGGAGCGCCGTTCGACCACTTTTATCCGCCTAACATCATGTTCACACGTGAGTGCCAACTCGTTGTGTGCAAACCAAACGAGTCAAGACGGAGTAACTCACCCCATCGATTTCTGCTCCTCGTTCTAGTAAAAGTGTACACAGCTCGGAATGGTTACCACCGGCCGCGCGATGCAGCGCCCGCCGATCGCCTGCCCCTGGTGCATTCACGTCGACCGACTTTTCGTCGAGAATCTGGAGACACGCGCCTTTGTCGCCATTGTGGGCAGCCTTGTGGAGTGGTGTGTCCGACGGCATTGTTGACTAGTGATAGCGAGCAGTATGCCGTTGAAGTCCTTGGGCGGAAGACTTGGACTCGACAGAACAGGTACAGAAACGTCGCGGCCCTACGACCATGGACTGGTGCGCGAAGGCGTCCGGCGCGAGGAGAAACAACCGGCCTACTGCGTGTAGTGATTCGATCAAGAGGAGGTGGGTTTCGCACTCTTATCACCCAGTTCACGCCTCGAAGCTTCAGCGGTCTTATCTGGTGCACCAACAGTTGGCAGCAATGCTGTGGAATCACCCACACAACGTCGTGCGTTCTTTTGGAGGACGCGTGAGGAGGATCAGTCGACACACGCAACCGACCAGGTATGGCGCAGGCTTCACCCAGCGCCTGTTAGACCAAACAGCAACAAATGAAAATAGCCGCACCACGCGAGCCGTGCGCAAAAATACTCCTGTGGGTGAATGGGGTGTGGGTCGTCTTTGTGAGTTTATACCCTCCAAACGGCGCCCCTTCATGGGACGCTCTGGATGAGGTCGTTTCCTTTGATGAGCATTTTGGATCGCCAGAATTGTGACACATTTCACCCAATCCAATTGACTAGCGATCTCACATCACTCACCGGATTGGTCAAAATATAGAAGTTGAAGTGAGAGTGATGGTCCAATGAAGTCTTGGTTTTGCGGCACAAAAGAGAGGGGCATACTCACGGGCATGGAGACATCGGACACGCGCTTGGCTCGCTCGACTAGTCCCCTCCACGACCATGCAAAAGTCTAACGATTCTACACATGCGTCAATCTCGCGACGTGACGCGCCAGTGATGAGCGTGTCCACTACCCTCCGAGAAATCACAGCCTCCACCACCAGCAATGAACCGCCAACATCCAAGGCACGTCGAGGCAGGAAGAGCAATGCGTCGATAGCGCTGCTTCCCATCACGCCGCTTCATGAAGTTGCTCCTGGTGTATTGGACGTCGACCCAGCGAAAGCACGCGTCGTGTATCTCGCCCCGCTAACAAACACGGCAGCGGAGAAGTATCTTGCACGAACGAAAGGCAAGTCCGCACACTCTAATGTCTCGAGTGACGACGACGGCGGGTCCGACGATGGACTTGGAGAAGATGAAGCACTTGCTGCTATGCGAGAGGGTGAGACGAAGAACCAACAGTCGCCGAGGACACGTATGTTGTCGCCGGTGAATCCACTGCTTTCCAAACTAATGGCCAACCACGACAAGCGACTCGCGAGGCGAAAGGCCAAGCAAGAAAAATTGTGTGCGGCGCACAAGTCGGTCTTTGCCCAACGCACATACGATGATGCTCTGGCCGAAAAACAACGCGTGTCTGTACCTGTCAAGATTAAACCTCGCGCCGATCGGCCAGAGGACGACCACATCGAACGGCTCAAGCGATATATCCATTCAATGCCCGTGACTGATGAGGATGTGGAAGTGTTCAAGCAGACTATCAAGACGTATCAGCGCCTACAGATGGAGTATCGGGTGTCGTTAATGCGGGACCACACATCGCCGGTGGGCTTTAACTTGGAAACGGCCTGGAACAGAAAGGTTCGTGTCTGTTGGTGGTGGTGATCGTCCAAAACTTACATGATTGCTCATCGAGATGTTGTGCGCAAATGTAGCTGCTTGAAGAACGCCATCGCCTCTGGGTACAAACGCATGACGAGCGTTTCGAGGTCAACCGTGCACGTAAGGTACAAGAAGACGAAAAACACGAGCGGCGAATCCAGGAGACAACGACCGAGCACCGGACGCAGATGCGATTGCTGCGTGAAATACGTCTTCGACTGGCACTGCAGTCCCAGATGATTCTTCCGACCATCATGCTGGCAGCCGCGACCCAAAATTGGTTTGCGCATCTCCAGCGCCACTGGCGACAAGAACAGTTTTCCAAGCGTCTGCGTGGTATCGTTCGCGTCTGGTGTAGACAACGCCAATCTCGTGGAGCCCACGTCCAGTCCGCCCATTTACTGATTATTTGGTTGCAGAAAAGCGTGGCTGTGAAAAGCGTTGGGTTTCGTGTGTTTCGAGGCATTCGAAACTTTGTTCGACGTGTCAAGAAGATTCAGCGGTTGTGGAAGGTGAAACGTGCCAAGCGGCTCCGCAACTACCTCATGCTTCAAAAGCTGTGGATCGAACAAGAAACGGTTATGGTGGATCAAGCCCACGACGAGTTTGAGAAAAAGTTGGCAAAGGTACGTGTCATCGCGATGTGCTCGCAATTAGGACGTAGCGAACCTAACAATGATACCACCTGCAGGTAGACGTCAACCCAGTTCGAGTAAAACGGAAAGCGACTTCGAAGGCGCTGTCCGCACAACGCAATGACGTTGCCTGGCTCACATTCGTCTCTCCAGATATCCGAAATGATGTTATCAAAGAGTACGTTCGGGATCAAGAGATCGAATTCACTCGGCTATTTCGCCACCAAGAGGTACGCGTCGAAGATCTTGATCTTGAAGAAGGACTAGTTGCTGACGTTTGCCATGAGTAGGAAGATTTATATCCTCAGCTTGTCCAAACTCTGCGTGATGAGAGTCCAAACAAGGCAAGAAGCTACATCAGGGCGGTGGCAAATGCCCACGCGCTACTTGGTCGTGTGTTGCTCACTCTCTGTCGGTTTCCTGGTGCTCTCGTTGGTGTTATGGCCGTCGAACCATTTGACATCAGATATGCACCTGTTTCGGAACTGATTATGAGAGCACGAGATCGAAGTCCTCCCGATGAAACTGGTGCTCGATTTGGGACTTGACGGTCTGATGATCCTGCGAACAGTCGCTCGGTGGCAATATCTCGAAAAGCAACCAACCTGCGCGTCAACGAGATGCAGAACGATGCGATTTCTTCAGCGAAGTTGCTCCAGAATGCGAATGAGGAGAAGAAAAAGCAGATCCTGGCGTTTCTCCAGAGGCGGCAGCAATTCCGGAGTCAACTCCCAGCACATCCTACGACTAAAACGCACGTTGCACTTCTTTCTCCAGCTTCCGCGGCCGCGAACTCAGGCGAAAGCGCTCCGGAGGTTGAGCACCTGCAACCTCCTGATCCCGAGATGTATCATGAAGGAGGTCCTGACACATCAAACGCGACCATTCAACCGATATCCGCGCAACACGCAATCAGCTCTGCTTCAAACAATGGATCAACAACTCCTTCTGCGAATTCACATCAACCCCGACCACAAGTGGCGTACGCATTAGTGGCGGTCTGCGCGAACTTCCGATTTCTCCCTCCACTGGCCGACAAGACGAAGGAGATCGCAAACCAACTGTTTCACGCCCTCACAGACAGCCACTTTGCTCGTTTTTCTCGGCGTGGCTCGAAGCTCCTCATTAACCCATCGTTGATTGAGTTTCAAGATACGATGAAAGAGCTAGCCCAGCTCTGCCGTGAAACAGATGAAGATGCAACGTTCTTCCTGTGTTTGGCGGTATGGTCTCTCTCCACCTCGTCCTTCGATGTTCATCAAGTATTGTACTGACTACCTTAGTCTCATGGAGCCCGCGTCACAGGCGGCGTCAACGAGGGGTCTTACGTTCTGTTTAGCGAGACACGGCTTTCTTCCGAGGAAGAGTTGTTACTCACGGCGCTTCACGAAAACGACCTAGCAAAATTGATTTACGGTCAGTTGATCGACCTTGAATCTATGTTACGGTATCTCACTTACTTTCCGCATAATCTTACCAGACATCCCGTGCAAGAACAAGCTCCTTGCGCTCGAGTTGTGCCAGGTCAAACGAGCAAGCGAGAAACCTATGGACGAGGCCCCGACGATCGCTAATTGCATCCACGAAGCATTTCCTAGCCATCTGTATGGCCAACTCGTAGAATTGAAGCTTAGTGCGCAAAAGAAGGCACAGCCGTCACTTAACGAAGCACAAGTCTTATCAGCAAAGCCAACGCTGTTCAACACTGTGATTCTCGACTCGTGCATCGTGAAGAGAGAAGCTCCCGTGCGCAATTCTGTGGATAGCGTAAGTAATTTTCTGCACCGCTTAAATGACGCCTTCCACGGCGGTGCTGCCCTCGTGCAGCTTGAAAGTGGTGAGCAACCCACGCCGCGACCATCATTTCACGTCAGTGATATATGTGCGTATGTCAAGTCGGCGGTGGAGCACGACGCCAAACTCCAAAACGACATGGTCAAAGCCGAGTACATGAAACAGATGCGCACAAAGTACGAAATGGTCGCCGAATTCGAAGACATCACGCACACGCCACAGCGCCTGGAATGGGATCGGCTCGTCGATTTCACAGTTGGTGACATCCCGGCAGCACCGGAACTCGCACCTCTCCCACCTCGGTTTATCGCAGCGACGCTATCAAGCATCACGCTTTCTTGGCAGGAAACCTACGTTGGCTTTCAACCAACGACGTCCATCGAAGTGCCGACGATCCTTGGGTATCACATCCAGATTCGAGGTGACGGAAGAGCTTGCGCTCAGTGGAGAAGAGCATCCGACTTTCAGGTGCTCTCATTTGATCAAGCCTTCCGAGAGAAAAAACTACCACCGACGGAAACCGTTGTGCACGGGCTCCCGTGTGATGCCTCATTTCGCTTCCGCATCCGCGCGCGATCAGCGGGTGGATGGGGACCATTCTCTGACACGAGTCCAGCATTTCGGACTCGTTCTTTCACCACTGTACACGACACCTTCTCAACCGTCGACTCAACTTTTCGAAAACGTGGTGTACTCGGGCTCTATGAGCTCATGCAAACGTACACCTCTAACCGCGACGTGCAGCGTACTGCCATCGAATTTTTGGCTCGCGTTGCGGTCAAAGGTACACACTGAAGGTCGATTTATTGAGCGTACAGGTTGCGATTACCCTCTCCTTTGTCTAGATGAGCAACGAGATGTGCAGGCGAGAGCCCACAGCGGCTTCTCACTTGATCTGATCATTCCGATTGTGCATCTTGTGGCGAAAGCAACACAGAAGTTTTCCGAAGACGCTGCGCTTGCCCGCCACTCCTGCCTCTTCATCGGTCATCTCGCCCTGTCCAGTGGTTCGCTTCGAGTCCCGTGCATGAACACACGCCAGTATACTTACTACTGTCTATTGTTCTCTAGATGCCTACCGAAAAGCGATGCTCTCGATCTGCGAGCCGGATCGATTGAGTGAGCTACTGGAGCAAAGCGCCAGTCGATTTGCCACCACGCACGCAGACACCGTTTCCACAGCATTATGGGCGACCGCGCGGCTTCGTGGTGTTTCTCGTCGCCAGAGAATATCGCGTGAGACAGCCGCCCGACGGATTCAGGGACTGTACCGCAGACGCAAGGCAAGAGAGTACGCGCTCTCACTCGCTAGCGCCGTGTATACGCAGCTCGTGGACCCTTCGACTGGGAACTCGTATTTCTACAACGCCACCACCAAGTCAACGACCTGGTCTCTCCCATCGTTTCTGCGTGCGTAAGTGCTCTCCATCCATGCATATTAACACGTCTATTACGCATGTCTAGCAATCGCCTTAGCGACGATTCGCGTGCTGTGCCTTGACCTGCGCCTTGCGCATGTGGTTGGCCTTCTTTTTTTGTCGGATCTTGTCCTCGCGCTTCTGAGCGTCCTTGCGCTGCGCCCCAGTCTTTTGCTTCATCTGCTCCTTCTTTTTGAAGCGCTCTTTCAACCGCAGCTCGGCGGCCTTGCGCTTCTTGTCGCGTTTCGCATCGGGATCGTCGTCGTCGTCGTCGCTGTCGTCACCATCGCCATCTTCGTCGTCGCTCGCTTTGCCGAGCAACGCTTTTTCGTACTCGTCTTCGGTGATCTTGCCTTTCTTGAGTTTTTTGTACAGCGTCTCTTCGTTCGCGAGCTCTTCCCACTCTTCGACAATTTGCTGGTGGAGCCCCTTTTTCTTCTCACGTCGTCGCGGTGCTTGCTTGACTTTCTTGCTCTCGTCATTCATGCCCGCCTCCGCCGCAGTCTCATCCGCCCGCGGTCGCTTGCGGTTGGCCATGCGTTCTTCGCGCTCTTGCTTTTCCTTATTGATCGCCTCCAGCTTTTTCTGCCGGTCTTTTTCACGGACCTTGTCTTTGTACTTGATCAGCGTCGTGTCGACCCCAGCATCGGGCTCAAACGCGATTTTGATATTGCGCAGTTCATTAATCTTGGGCAATTTCACGAGCGCAAAGCCGCGGGCGACTGCACTGAGGTCCAAGTCTTTGAATCGAAAAATGAACTGGCACTGGTGTTCTTTGTATGACCGCACAAACGAAATAAAGGCGTTTGTGCCTTTCTCCAGCAAATCGCGATCGTCGAGCACCCACTTTTTCACGCGCGGCCGCACGTCTTCGATCTCAGTCGCTTGTTCGCTCGGACTCAGCGGCAGTTCGGCACACGGCACTTTGCGGATTTTGAGGAAATTCACGTACGCGTCTTCGTTGGCCGACAGAAACGAGAGAGCCGAGCCGGCGCGACCGGCTCGGGCCGTGCGGCCAATGCGGTGGACAAAAAAATTGGGATCTTGCGGCGGATCGTACTGAACGATCCAGTCCACATCCGGCAAATCAATGCCGCGCGCCACGACGTCGGTGCAGACCAAGACCCCCGCGTGGACGCCGACAAATTCGTCATAGTGTTTCGTGCGTTTCTTTTGCGCCATTTTGCCATGAAGCGAGACAATGGGGAACGACGCCTTGTCCTGATTGTAGAGCAGTTCCAAGACGCGACCAAAGTAGTCGACAGCTGAACAAGTCGAGAAAAACACAATGAGTTTCTCGCTCATTTTGCTTTTCAAAAAGTGGTGCAATGCCGACAGCCGCTCGTCGTGTTCGGCAATGCGGTAGTAGTTGTCGAGCGTCGAGGGAATGATTTGGGTATTGTTGGCGACTTGCACCGAAATGGTCGCTGGGTTCCGGAGCCCTGCGCGCGCCAACGCCTTGACTTCTTGGGTCTGCGTGGCCGAAAACAGACCGGTGCGGCGCTGCTTGGGCAGGAAGCTAAGGATTTTGTTGATACTGATCTCAAAGCCCATGTCCAAGAGCGTATCGGCTTCATCCAGAATCAGCATTTCAAATTCGCGCGACTCAACGTTGACGCCGATTGACCGGCCCAGCAGATCTTCGATGCGGCCAGGCGTACCGACAACCACGAGACATTTGCCAGTCGCACCGCGGATCGTCTTGAGGTCTTCATCGACGCTCGTGCCGCCGACAAACAATAGCACGTGGACCTGCGGCAAAGCACGGGCAAAGAACGCAACCGCGCACTCAAAGATCTGGCGCGCCAGCTCGCGCGTGGGCGAGACGATCATGGCCACGAGCTTGGCAATGTCGGTCTTGGGTGTGGTGATCGAGCCGTCGGTGAGCTTGTTCTTGAGCAGCTGCACAATGGGCAAGACGAACGCCAGTGTCTTGCCACTGCCGGTGCAGGCGTCGACACAGACGTCTTTGTTCGAGAGAAAGAGCGGCAGCGTTGCCGCTTGCACGGGCGTCATGTAGGTGAAGCCCAGCGCATCGATCTCCGTGAGAATCTCGGCGCAGAGCGGCGGCTTAAAGTCGTGGAACTTCATCTCGAGTACTGCGTCTCTTGTGACCAACCACCCTTTCGTTTGCCGGTCAAAAGCCACACCAACAACTTGGTCTTAAGCATAACCCGGTTTTAGTGGGGAGAAAGCGTAACCCACAGAATGATGGCTATCTCAGATCTGAGGCGAATCAAATCCTTGGGCCAGTCGTCTAATGAGTAAGCGGCCCACATCTCGCCGTCACAGCTCTCCAACGCAGAGCGATATCCCCAATACTCTAGGCCATCAGCGAGACCGAGACGTGAATGGCGGACCGACTGGCGACGCGCCTCGATGGCTTTGACCGCCCGACCGTCTGGCATGAGTTCACACCGCTCGCGAACCAGCACCAGGCTGTGAACCTCGGCCAGGGCTTCCCGGACTGGCGCTGCGAGGACTTTATCAAAGAGGCCGCCAAGACCGCGCTCGATGCCGACTTTAACCAGTACGCGCGGCCCCAGGGCCACCGAAAGCTCGTTGAAGTGCTGGCGAAGAAGTACGGAAAAGAATTTGGCCGGACGATCCGCTGGGAAGACGAAGTTGCGGTCGGTGTTGGTGCGACCGAGACCATTTACAGTGCGTTATGCGGCTTTGTTGAACCAGGCGATGAAGTGATTGTGTTTGAACCGGCGTTCGACATTTACACGGCGCAAGTGCAGATGGCCGGCGGTGTCTGTCGCTTCGTGCCGCTGCAGGTGCACACGACCGTAGATGGTGCGACCGAATTTCACCTCGACGAGACAATCTACGCCAACGCTTTCTCGGCCAAGACCCGTGTAGTTTTACTCAACAACCCCCACAACCCAACCGGCAAAGTTTTTACACGCGCCGAGCTCGAGATCATTGCCAAGCACGTGCGCGCGCATCCCAATGTGATTGTAATTTCCGACGAAGTGTACGAGCACATTACGTTTGACAACAAGCAGCACGAACGCATTGCCATGGTGGACGGCATGTGGGAGCGCACGCTCACCGTGTCGAGTGCCGGGAAGACGTTCTCGGTCACGGGCTGGAAAGTGGGCTGGGCAATTGGACCGAGCAGCCTCACGAAGGGCATTTACCTCGCGAACAACTGGATCCAGTTTAGTGTGTCGACGCCGCTGCAAGAGGCTGTTGCCAACATGCTGGAACGCGCCGAGCAGCCGTACAAGGGGTTCCCTACGTTCTACGCGTTTGTCGCGGACCAGTACCAGAAGAAACGCGACCGTCTCACGCAGGCGCTGCTTGATGTCGGTATCCAACCCATTGTGCCACACGGCGGGATCTTCCTCTACTCGAACATCTCGCGTGTGCGCGTGCCGCCTGCGTTCCAGTCGGAAGGCATGTCGGCCGACTGGGCGTTCTGCCGCTGGCTCACGATCGCCAAGGGCGTGACGGCGATCCCCACGAGCGCATTTTTCTGTGCGGCCAACAAAGCCGAGGGCCACCAATGGGCGCGCTTTGCGTACTGCAAGACCGACGAAGCCATCGCGGAGGCCATTGAGCGGCTCCAGAAGCTCCGCGGTGAAGAGCAATAAGTTTCCGATCCTCACGTACGTCTCACTTGAACTACTGCAGCCACTCCCGAAAGGGTGCTGTGTTCCACAGAAGTCTGCCCATGTCGGATAGAATTCGGGAGTGTACGAACAATTAGTTGTGAAAGATGAGTGTCATCGAAAAAAGAAAAAAGAATCCCAATGGAATAGGGTTATGGACTCAGAGTGAATGTGCTGAGAGGTGGAGTGAAAGAGCTCTTGACGTGTCTTGGAATTGGTATGCCTGCGGTAAAAAGAACCCCAATCAGAGCTGCACATGCGTGCGACATGGACGGCCAATATTTTGACTGGAAGATATTATATATTGTCTAAACGCATGTCTCGATATACTGTTCAAGGGCCCAAGTACCCTGCTTAATTTGATATTTTTCGACGTCGAATGGTGATCCAATTTGAAATGTTGACTTTGCTGATGATGGGCGAGTGCGACTGGCCACGAAAAAGAAGCATTGGGTGCCACCACCATGCACACGGATCCACTGATGCTACCCACTTCACTTTCGAATTTGCGATCAAGACCACTAGTCCCGTCCCCACTCTGCGGCAAAGACACGGCAGCGCTCGACACCGCGCGCTTCGTTTTCACATCCGACAACCATTTCCATTCCCACGATCCTCCAGCTCTCCGCCCCTCGTTTTCGCCGACCGAGATGAGCCCTCTCACCATTCCCACCCGCCTTTGTAACTTGTTCGTGTTGACGGCAACACTGATGGTACTTTGTACGATGTGCACTGTTGAAAGTGTACGTATCCTGCGCGCCGACGCTGACGTCGCCACCAGCGTGTGGGATCCCTCCGACAGTTGCAGCCAACCCGTCCGGGAAACCACTGACAACAAACTCCATTTGAGCTGCACCGTGTGCCTCGAGCGACCTGGTTGCGCTGTCGAGTCTACCACGGGCAAGTGCGTTTCTGTGTCGCGCATGAATGCCACTATCAATGTCGAGTACTTGATTGCTGGGCAGACCCAGTACTGCGACGCCATCGACAACGCTTGCAGCTTGTGTAGCGCAGACAATGTGACGTCGGCGGCGGTATGTCGAGGCGTGAAAGGATGCGTGTGCGTCCACCAGTGCGAGCTCGCTGAAGCCGATCATGCGCCGCCTGACGCGTTTGCGAGCAGTAGTTTCCACATCTACTACCTGCTGATTGGCGGAGCCCTCCTCACGACAACGTTGATCATGCTGCGGTTGTACAAGTCGCTTTCGGTCGATATCATGAGTTCGTTTGATCTGCGCATGCATGCCCGAGCCGAGCACGCCGCGAAGCCGCTCACCATGAAGCTTGATGGCTGGCGCGGATTTATTGCGAGAGAACGACAGGACCAGCAGTCCGAAACGGTCGAGATCAAATTGTGCCCCACGCGAGCATCCGAAGACGCTAGTGAAACTGCGACTGACGATGCATCACTTGCTGCATACGAGACACAGCGCAACCTCCGCGCCGCGTCCACGCAAGAACACGAGGACTCGTCAAAGGATGACGCAACGGAGTACGTGTCAGTGTTGACACCCAGGAGCAGCGATAATGATGGCGAACGCGGCTTGAGACTGTAATGGCATATGAGCTGCATACTGTAGATATTAGAGGTTAGACGCCCCCGGCTAGAAAGTAAATCCTGCCCGACACAATGAAAATCCGTGCGATTGAATTTGCAGTGCGCGCCAGCGGGATTCTTATTGCGAACAAATACAGCACGCACCGACGGTATGATTGCTACAAACACGCCCCCGATAAGTGTACGGCCGCGCAACAATGGCGTCATCTCGAGGAGCTCAAGTTGTTTTGAGTCGAAGTTGGAGACAAAAAAAGAGGAGTGATGGTCATCTTGATCGCTACAAAGAGAGACCAATTCCCTTTTTTAAACCGAGAGCCAATCCACCAATGCACGAAAAAAAACTCGTGTGGAGCGAGGCCAGCTCAACTTGCTACCAAAACGCAGCAGGATATCTATCATGACTGTGTGCAGGTGTGCATTTATTTCACTTCTCTGCAGGTTGATTGGTGAAGTTAAGTACTTTTGCCGCGGATCTCCAGTTCTTCCAGACACTGCTCAAATATACTCCGTTTGATTAATTCATGCACATTTGAAACTTAGAAAAATGTTGGTTTCTAAACGCCAAACGCGGGATACAACAATTTTGACCTAACCCTCAATATTTGATATTCTATGTAGTTGGATGGTAGTTCAATCTGCAACATCAAAATTGCTGATGGGTACACACACACTGATGTAATGTGCATTCTGCGTCACTTTGGAATTCGCGTCCAACCACGCATTCGACTTCTACCAAGACACTGCATCGCCCATCGTCACCCACGAGGCACAGGACTAATCCTCGGCAGCAAGACTGCCGCAACGCTGGTCTCCGCCTGCTCGTGCTGACCATTGCCGTGCAAATCCTTTATACTTTCCAAGGTGTTGACGGCACGCGCATCCTGCGAGGTGGTGCCGCGGCCGTGTACACTATGTGGGACGCCGACGACGTCTGTAACCAGCCTATGCAAGTCCGAGACCACAAGCTCGATGTGACCTGCAGACCGTGCCTCATGCGGTCGGGCAGCGCTGTCGAATCTACCACGGGCGAGTGCGTCTCGATCTCTTGCATCAATACCACTATCAACGTCGACTACTTGCTCGCCGGGCAGACCCAGTACTGCGACACTAGTGACAACGCCTGCAGGTTGTGCGCCGCTACTAATGCCGAGTCTGATCATGTGTGCCGCGGCATGAGCGTTTGCGTGTGTGCGCGAGTGCGAAGGCGCCGCTGCCAAGGCATCAAATTGTGACTCGTCCAACAGCTCTACCATGTACTATGAGCTCATCGCCGCCGCGGTCCTCGCGCCAGCACTGATCACGAAGTGTATGATCAACGGGCTCACAGCCAACCTCCTGACCTCGGCGGAGAGAGGTGAACGAGCACACGCCGCCTATGATGCCCAACCGCTGACTATGAGATTTGACGGCTGGCGCGGATCAAAGCCAAGGAGAAAAAAGACAACGCCGAAATCAAACTATGCTCCACGCGATCGTCGAACGATCTGGCGGTAGTATTGGCTGCCGACGATGTGTCGCGACAACACCGCAGTGCGGCCACTATACCGAAGGACGAAGCGTCTATACTGGAGGACGAAGCGTCTATACCGGAGGACGAAGTGTCTATACTGGAGGACCAAGAGTCGCGGCGTAAGTAAATAAATGCAATGTATTGTTTCTACGTAATATAATCCCACTTTGGGTTCATTGGTGAATCCAGATTGAACCTACAATTTCTTCCCTCTAGATAGTATTTCTCTAGTTTGTCGGTGACGGATTCAGCTGTCAGTCAATAGAATCTCGCCTTACGATTGGCTGGAATTAATAACGTTCCATGAACCCATCTCCATATTCCCGCTGGGTGAGTCCGTAGCAAACAAGTGTAGGGTGCCGGATGTGAGCTGCTGGAAGAACTACCAGGAAGTCGACCGACCTCCTCCGTCTGTCGCACCGAGATTTGCGCTATCTTCCAGCAGTGAGCATCATGACCATGCTCGCGCCAACGTTGGCGCCGCGTCGTTTTGGCTATCGCCCTACGCGCAGCGACGTTCGTCCCCCTCTGTCCCTCATGCTGCTGCTCTGGATCGCCATAGCCATCGCATCCCTCGGTGTCTCAGCATCGACCACCAACACCACCAACACAACGTCGTTGAGCGACTACCAGCCGTGGATGGCCTGTCTCCGCACGAATACCGTTGGTGACGTCTGCGACGTCCAGTCGGTCTGTACACGCTGCCTCCGCACCGACGTACGTGACGAGCTCCGCCAAATCGCATAGAACAACTCTTCATTGACCTGATATTGATATGCTCGGTTATATTATGCTAGGGCTGTGCCTTTGACACCCTCGTGCGCGAGTGCGTCGTCATGCCTGAGGACGGCCGCGCCCTGTACGCGAGCAGCTCCAATTCGCTGCTCAACCGCACCAACCTCCACTACTGCAGCACCAGCGATCCACGCTGTGCGAGCTGCACTGTGTCGGCATCAAATCCGTTCTGTGAAGGGACTGACGCCTGCGTGTGTCCGTCCATGTGCGTGGCGCTGCGCACGACCCAGATGGCGTGCTACGCGCAGCGGCAAAGCAACATGATGTACATTTCGGTGGCCGTCATGGCGGTCGCATTGCCGCTGCTCGTGGTGATCCACCGTTTCTTTACACGCGGCACGGTGCGCGGCAACGACCTCCAGCTAGAGCTGCAGCGCATGCGCGAGCAGCGACGGCTCGACCTCCGGCGTCAGCATCAACGTCAGCGTCAACATCAACGACCAGCCAGTGCATTGGCACTGCAGCTCGAGTCGTGGCGATCGCATCGTGACGAGCACAAGGTCGAGATCGGCCCAGTGGAGCCGCTGAAGAGCTGCTACGTGCTGATGGAGAACGACGACACTACGTCAGGAACCACAGCCTCCACTGCTCCGTCAACTAGCCGCACCCTTGACAGCTCGGGTGTATCCGTAGGAGCGGTTAGTGCAAGTGACTCGGCAGCCCCCGACGAGCGGAGGCCACCACCTAGCAACGTCCCTGCTGTCAGCACGGAATTGGTTGTGGCGTCCGAGGCTGTCAGTTCCGCCATGGACGTGAGGCGCTCCCGTTGATGTTGATGTTCAGTTGTGTATTCTCCTCGTGTTCTAACAGTCACACTATTTTCGGGCCGTCGCCTCCTCTTTCTTTTCTTTTTTCTCTCTCTTATTGCCATGTGGGTCATCCCACTTGCCGCTGATCCGTTGGGATGGAACCACAGCCGTCGCCACTGCGACGCGCAGTCCCTAAGCTCCACTTGCTCCATGTCAATGCGAACAATCGTTCGCTCTTTCCTAAAATCGACTCTGCCCGTGCGCCGAACTCCTCCTCCACCTCCTCCTCTGTCCTAGGGCTTCCCTGCTCGCGCGGCAATGATCCATTTGCCTCCCAGTCGCCGCTGTCGGCGATGGAGCGCGTTGCGACTCAGCATCTCTACGGCGCCTCGGTAGGCTATTTGGACACTCCCACCATTGGGACACCAGTGCCTCCATCACGCACAACCCATCACAAACCACGTCCGCCGCCAACGTCGAACGCTCACTCGCGATCCAACAATCCAACTGAAAGTCTTTCCTCTCCCTGGAACGAACATGAATTTCTCATTCTTCATCCGAGCCTCGATCTCACCGACGACAACGGTGAACTTTCGCAGCTGCTGCTCCACAAGTGGTCCCTGGACGCTGGCGAACATCGCTTCCACTCGATCTCGCTTTTCTGTGAAATGAAACTCAGCGAAGTCCAGCGCATGACGTCGTGGGTCGAGCGACCCAATCGGTTCGCGACGACCGCGTGCTGTCAGTTATTCGACAAGTACGTCCGGCGGCTCGAGGCCCAGCCGCTTTCGCCCGAGAGCGGTGCGAGCGCCGCGTTTCTGCGCAAGATCCACGACGAAGTCGTGACTGCCATCTTTCCAGGGAGTTCTGGCAGCCATGACTATGAGTCGTGCGTGCCGTACTTTCTCGAGTTAAAAAAACTTCAACGCCATGCGCAATTGCTTATGGCCAATGTGGAGAACCGCGAGCAGAGCGCGACGACCAAAGAGAAGCTGCCGCGGCTGCTCGACAAACTGCTGGCGACGCACCGCACGCAGGCCGAGCGCCGGCAGCTCGCGACGATGTTTCGCGCGTGGCGCGTGACCGCCGTCCAGGCCGACACCACACGCACGCTCAAGTGCCATGCATTCCGTGCGTCCCGTAAACTCAATCTGAGTGCGCTCTTTCGTGCGTGGCGGATCGAGGCATTGCGGCGCGCGTACCAGCGCGAGAGCGTCGAGTTACAGACCATGCTGTCTATCACGGCGGCGTCGCTGAGCCGCAAGGACGTGCAGATCGCCGCGGCCGAAACCAAGATGGCGTCCATGGCCAAGATCATTGACAGTCTCACCGAGTCGAACGCGCAGCTCCTGTATCGCGTCGAGCAGCTCGAAGCGATTGCGTCGGGTAAAGGAGGTGGTGTATTGGCAGCGCTCCACGGCGCACGAGGCGACAACGCCACGCTCGGCTTTTCCCGACGGTCGCAACAGGGCACGGCCCAATTTGATCGCATCGACTCGCTCGCATCGAGCCCCGACAAAGGTAGTGTCAGTGGGAATGGCACTGAGGCATGCACTAGTGCCGAGGATGAAAAGCTGGATCGTACAAACCGCATGCTGCTCGAAACAATGTTTGGCATGGCGCGCATGGTCGAGTCGTGCGCGATCCAACTGTCAAAAGACGTCATGGACTCGCTCGAGCACCAGCTCGACGGCGCCATGCTGCAACAGCTCGCTGACATGATCCACGCCGACAACGTCGTCAAGATCAAAGCCGAAGAAGCGCGTGGCCTTGTGTTTGGCGCCACGCCGCCCGCGACACCAGCTGTCTCTGGTGGCTCTGGTCCTCACCACCCGGCCCCAGCGCTCACGAGAAAAATGAGTGTCAACGTCGCGTTCAGCAACAGCACGATGCTGGCGTCGCTCGGCAAAGGTGCAGTCGCGGTCAAAGACCTCGCGGTCATGCCCGTGGACGCGTTCCTGCTCCACTGGTTCAAAATGCATTTGCAAATGAGCTCGGCCGCGGAAAAGACCTCGGACCGCACGATCAAAAACTTCACGAGCGATCTGGCGGACGGCCGACGCTTCTCGTTCTTGCTCCATCGACTCTTCCCTGCATGGTTTGACGCCAATGTACGTTGGAGGTCTTGTCCATGAAAACACTAACACGTGCTCATGTCCCGTTTATGTGCATAAAGATGGTTCATGAGATCGACGCCGACGAGCGGCTCAAGAATATCGCGAGCTTCCACGCGCGTGTGCAACCAACGCTGCCGCAAGTCGTGACCAGCGACTCGATCCACAGCGGCAGTGCAACAGAAAACATTGCACTCACGGCCATGCTCTTTGGGCTCTCAGTCCAGTCGATCCGCCGCCTCAATTTGGACCGCCAGCGGGAAAAGTTCCTTAATATCCTCACGTCGTGGAAGCGCGTGCGGTCGCTGCTGCTCGAAGTCAAGCGCATGAACGACAACTACGACTCACTCCTGGTCGTGCACTTGCTCAAAGAAATGCGTACGTGCGAGACGCTCTTTAAGCAGCTCAATGTCGAGCTCTCTAGCATTGCGATCGCATCGAACGAGAGCGCCGGCGCACTGTCGCAGCTCGCGTACAAAGCGCTCCAGCTTACGTGGCGCTGTCTCCACGCCAAGCTCACGGCTGGTCCGAGCGGCGTCCACGCGCTCGAGCTCGTGGACGAGCGGCTCGCCGAGCGTGTCAAGGACTTCACCCACGTCGAGCTCACGACTGTGCGGCAACTGCTGGTCCACGACAGCCAGTACGAAGTGAGCCGCAATACCACCAGTGCGAAAGCTGCTGCAGCGATCGCCGCCGTAGCGATGGTGCCATCGGCCGTGACCGAAAAAGAGGTCGTGACGCGCACCGAGGCCGTGCGCGACGCGCTTGTGGTGTACTGCAAAGACCTCCACGACATGTTCAAGCACTATAGCGCAAGCGGCGGCGCTGGCAGCATTGCCAGTATGAGTCTCAGCGAGTTTCTCAAGTTTGTCAAAGACTGTGGGCTTTTGACTGGCCAGGTAGCATCGCCAGCACCAGGATCAGTAGGAGCGACCAAGCACGCCTCCGTGACAACACAGCCCGTAATCACCCTCGCCACCATCGAATTTATTTTCCGCGCCGCGCTCTTCTTCTCGCCGCTGACGCCGCGCGAGTTCATCGTGAGTACGGTCAAAAGTGGCGAGGCCGCTGGGCTGACGGCGTCAGCCTCTGCCCCCCCACTCGTGCGGAAAGGCTCGTCTTCTCAAACTGACCCAGCCCCCAGTTTTGTACTGCCGACAGCGGATCCGTTGCGCCCAGATCCCATCATCGCCACGCTGAACTTTGGTGACCGTGAGATGGTCGGGTCTGAATTCGTCGACGCGCTGCTGCGGCTCGCAGCGATTAAGAGCCACGGCGCCCCCGCGTCAGCACTATTGGAGAATCGCTTTCGCGACGTTATGGAGCTTCACATTCTACCCAATGCACTGCGATCGCAGGCCGAAATCTTTCGCGCCGAGGTGGCGTCGCCCAAAGTACGCGCCGTGTTCCAAAAGCACAAGCCCGAACTGCAGCGCGTCTTTCGGTACTACACGTCCATGCACGCACTGCGCGAGCAGCAGTCGACCATGGACCTGCGGGAGTTTCTCGTTTTCGCACGGGACTGCAAGCTCGTGGGCACGTTCGTGACCGAGCACACGCTCAAGCAAGTGCTGGTGAACCTGCAGCGCGAAGAGATCGAGACGGGTAGTGGCGGCCTCGACGATGCCGCGGTCTTGCGGGTCGATTTTAGTGACTTCCAAGAAGCCCTGGCGGCGCTCACCGAGTACGTGATCTGTAATCCGTACGTCCCGCTCTACAAACGCATCGAGCAGTTTCTCCACGAGATCATTGTGCCGCGCGCACGGCAAAAGAAAAAAGGAGCGGGCGAGTAATCAGGAATAGAGATTCAATGATCTGATTCAGACGGTGGACTCGTAACATGGCGTGAATAGGCAGCCACGACATTGTGCAGCAGCATAGCAATGGTCATCGGCCCGACGCCACCCGGCACGGGCGTGACGGCGCCAGCGACTCGCAGTGCATCGCCATAATGGACATCGCCCACAATCTTAAAGCCGTCGGCATTGGGTGTGCCGTGATACACTTGTGGGGCCGACCCGTCGTCTTGGACAAAATTGATGCCAACGTCAATTACAACCGCACCCGGCTTGAGCCACTCGCCACGCACGAGATATGGTTGCCCACAGGCGACCACAAGCACATCGGCCTGGGCGATATACCGCGGCAAGTCGCGGGTCTTGGAGTGGCACTGGATGACAGTAGCGTTACGCTTTTGGAGAAGCAGGCTCACAGGGTTGCCTACGAGGTTGCTCCTGCCCAGTACGACCGCGGTCTTGCCTTCAAGCGCAACGTTCTCGGCGTCCAGCAATGCGAGAATGCCGCTGGCCGTGCATGGCACGAGGTATGGATACCGGTGGCGCATCGCAAGCTCGCCGACGTTGAACGGATGGAGACCGTCGACGTCTTTGGTTGGACGGATGTAGTCGATGACGCGCTGCGTTTCAATGTGGTCGGGCAGCGGGAGCTGTATATCCACAGTTTTGAGGTCAGTTCGAAGGTCAGCGAGTAGTAGACACTTATCAGGTGATATATCGCACCTGCACGAGGATGCCATCGATGGTCGGGTCGCGGTTCAGTGCATCGATCTGGTCCATGACAACGCGCTGGTCGGTGGTGTCTGGGAGAATGAAATTGACCGAGCGGATACCCGTTTTTTCGCACGCGATGCGCTTGGTGCGCACGTACATTGCCGAGTCTTTGCGGTCGCCCAGCATAATGAGACCAAGCGCCGGCGGCTACAGAGGAGAAGGGTTTGTGTGAGCTACAGAGCGACTTAAGGGCTGAGCAAGGTATGGATGTATACACCAATACGTACTCTGCCATGGTGAGCAGTCAGCTCTTGCACGTCGCGTTTGATCGACGCACGCAGCGCCTTTGCGACGGCTTTTCCATCGATCACGCGCGCCATCACCGATGCCGGGATGCCGGGAGCGGGTGCTGTTGTCCACATTGCTGTTCGGATGCCAATCACCCAATCACCCGGGTACAGCGTAACCAATTCTATGTAACGTAACCCCCAGAATGGCTACACGATCTTCCTACGCTCTTGCCATCAGCAGCGCTGTTCTCTCCGTCGACATGCATCGGATCGTCACGAGGCGATACTCGGCCTCTAGTGAGAATCTCTACTGATCCACGTCATCGTTCGAGAACATATAATGGCTTTGAGCTTTTGCGATTTCTGCTGAGACTGTTGCAGGTCTTTGCATTCCTTCGCTATTGCGAGATACGTCGACTTCCATTGCGTGCTGGGCTGTCCGTCCTGTCCGTCGAGGTTGCCTTCCATCTCCATATCGGAGTCGTCCGTCTCTTGGGCAGACCGGCGAGCGAAGTATACCTGCGTTGCCCGCGCCAAATACGAAAGATCTTTCATGAGCACACGGAGAGATTCCAGATCCATCGTCTCGTCTCGTTCGTAGCCGCACTGGAGGCGGCGGGGTACAGGAAAAAGATGCTAAACCTGTGAACATACACGTCGTGTGTAATCGACGTGCCGTCTTCCCTGACAGATGGTTGCGAGCAGAAGGGAGCATTTCGTCCCGCCACACACACTCGCGTGCATCAACCGATGCATCAGCGCTTGACAGTAGCGGCAAGTAGGAAAACCCAGCGTCGATCGCCTGTTCCAGTCGTCGTCACCGTGCGCTAATTGTCTCAGTGCTTCTTGTAACGCAATGACGCTCATCTCCATAGGTAAACTCCTGCTTGCGGCACCAGCCTCGAGCGCATCATTCCGTTCCGCCGACAGTGTACGCCTCCCTCCAACGCACCGTCGCCGTGACTTGACCATGGCGGCAACCGGTTTAGAGCAGCACGCAACAAGCTCAAGCTCCTGAGGCAAGCTGACAAGGCAATCGCCGTGAAGACTCTCTTCCCGCACCTCGGATGTGGCGGCCTCGCACACCACCGATAGCACGACGGGTGGCTGCACTGTCCATATGCGGAGTGGAAGGAGCCTCTTGGGAACCTCCTCCGCATACAACGCCGCCAATACGGGTAGTTCGCAGCCTCGTGCCTCCTGGCTGCCCCGGCCGTCGGTTCTGAGATCCTTCTCGCGATGTCTGGCCACGACCTCCGTCGGTCTGACCTACCCGGCTTCCTCCTCAAAGGCCACGACATCGACGACCTCGTCGAGTACGAATGGCAAGGCGATCACCAACTTCGATTTTTATGCAAAACGACAGCCTACCCACTTCCCCCGCGAGTGGTCGGACAGTTCCGCCAGCTATGCGACCTGTTAGTATTTAGCTACCCAGCGCTCCTCCTTCCCCAGAACCCCAGCGACTACATCCAACCGCGTCCACCGACTGCGGTCCCGTGGTGGCTCGCTCGCGATCCCACCAGCGTCCACACAAATGGCACGACACGCCGGCGAAGCCGTCGTCACGTTCGACCCACACCCGTAGATTGACCCGTTCGCGCAGCTATGGAACCTCCAAGGCCACCCAACCGCACAACCAAGTTCGCCGCCTTCCGGCGCCGGTCTCAGAATAGTGCGCGCGCGAAGCACAAGCGTGCTTGAACGACGTCGAGATCGGTCTTCCCCCAAGAAAAGTGGCGCGTGAGACTCGCGGGTGAAGACGTGAGGTCAACTTCGCCTGGGGAAATGTTTGCCAAATGCACGCCAGCGCATACTCGTACTCGTCGATGCCGTACTTGGTCAATGTCGACAATTCATGAGGAATCTGCAGAGGGCACCCGTATCGTTCACAGTAATGTCCATATCAATTATAATTCAATTATCATCCACACCCATGGACTACACAATGTTTCGTCTGTGACCCCACCACATCACATCACAGCGTGTCGGACGCTGTCATCTCCAGCAGACTCGGGTTCTCATAGGTAAAGCCTTGGAACGTATCCGAGTCCGTGCGTCCGTATCGGTTCGTCAGCGAATTTGGGCCGCCGTGGTTGTCGGCACTGGGCAATGGTAGTCGCGTGAACTCGGCTTCAAAGTTAAGCGGTGCTTCGCCGTCGTTCATGGCGGTGTGGCACGGCCGGAACGGCGGCAGAATTTTCTTCTTCATGAGGCGCGTCCAGTCAATGTGGTCAAAGAACAAGTGATTCTTGACTTGGTGCGCGCCATTCGCACCAAGTCGCTCGGCCGGATTGCGGTTCAGGAGCTGGCGAATGAGCTGCTCGGCGCGGCGCGACACGTACGGTGGAAAATGGAGGCGTGCCGATCGCAAGCGCTCAAACAGTTTTTTGCGGTCGTTGGTGTACCACGGCGGCAGCCCCGTGAGCATCTCGTACAAGACCATACCCAAATTCCACCAGTCGACGGCCGTACCGTGACCTTGGCGATCGAGGATCTCAGGCGGCAAGTACTCGGGGGTGCCACACAGCGAATTGGTGCCGGTCGTGCTGTCACAAATGCCTTCTTTGGCTAAGCCAAAATCGGCCAGTTTGATGTGGCCGTCTTTGGTCAGCAAAATATTCTCAGGTTTCAAGTCGCGGTAAACAACGCCGAGACCGTGGAGGTGCTCAAGCGCGAGCGTGATCTGGGCCGCGTAAAAGCACGCCATGTGCTCGGGCAGTTTCTTCATGCGCGACAAATGATAAAAGAGCTCCCCGCCGGGACAATAGTCCAACACAAAGTAGAGCCGCTGCGGCGTTTGAAACGCGCTGTGGAGACCGACAATGAACGGGTGGTTGGTGTACCCGAGCACGCGCCGTTCGGTTCGCGTGTGTTCGACTTGCTTGCGCTTGACAACGTTCTCTTTCGAGAGAATTTTCATTGCGTACAGTTTCTTGGTCGCGCGGTGGGCCACGAGCACGACCTTGCCAAATGACCCTCGGCCAATGACTTGGATCATCTTGAAGTCTTGGAGCGTCGTGCGTTTGTTATTGTTGAAGCCGTCAAATTCGTCGTTCTCGTCGGTCAGCGAGGCACCAAAGAACCGCGACCGCTTGAGCGGCAGTCGGTCCAGTAGCAGCGGCGCCTGGTCGGCTTTAGCCGTAAGAAACTTGCGCACTTCGTCCACAAGGTGTGGATTCTTGGCCGACTCGTCGACGCGATCATAGTCGAGGAGAGACCGCAACCAGTCGGACAATTCGACCTGGCGCTTGGCGATAAACTCGGCTTCGAACGAGCCAATAAGTTTCTTGGGCGGCAGCAGCGGCACGCGCACGCCAAGCGGACGCAACGCGTCGTTCAACGTCTTAAATTCCTGGTACCGACGGAAAATGTTCCAGCTCGCACCCGAGTGCGCGCACCGCATTTCGATGACGTAGACCGTGTAGAGGCGATTCGAGTGATCATAAACAAAGCCATGGCTACTAATTTTGACGAACTCGGCGCGCGCACCCATGGGGATGAGGTACAACGCCTGCGCACGCGAATCTTCCTCCTACTCATCATCATAATTAGTGACCCATTATGTAGCAAGTAGTATAAAATTGAAGTTACCTCTTTCGCGATGATCTCGTGGTCGGGACAAAAGCCTGATGCGCGCTGGTGCATGACTGTACACCCCGTGAACTGACACCGCCTTGGGTCAATGACGTCATCAATTGTGATGGAAAAGCTCACGCTCCGCGTGCGCGATAACTCGTCGTGGTCGTCTTCAAACTCAATGTCGGCTGTCTCGTCGGCCGAGTACAGCGACAGCAAATAGGACGAAGACTGCGCGTCAGACGTGCCAGCTGAATGAACAGACGTACCGCCACGGGCTTGAGTATTGGTGCCTACTGTCTCCGCGAGATCCCTAGTTACACCACAACTGCATCAGTCCCACCACCCATTCAAAGCAATGACTAAATAAACCCACCTGCTGCCGCCGCTGTGTTGCTGCCCCACTTTGTCGAGCGTTACGAGCTTGAACTGCTGGTCGATCTGCTCAACGTGGTATGACTCGCCCGTGTCCAGGTCTTTCACAATGTACGACGGGTTCTCCCACTCGAGAATGCCGTTTTCGTCGACCCGCGAGCGCTCGTCATCGTCGTCGTCACTGGTCTGGTTGTCCGAGCCAGCCGGTCGGAGCTTATGCTGCGACAACTTGGCGGACGGTATGCGCGCGATCCGATCGTTGTCGTCTTCGTCGTCGGCGCTAATCATGCGCAGTAGCCGCTGGCTGAGCGGCTCGACGGTACCTCCGCTGGCAGCGGCATCCGTCAGGAGCGGCTGGAAGGGGTTAAACAGCGAAGCCGCCGAGGGGCCTGCAGTGCGTGGCCCACCATTCGCGTTGGTTGCTTTCGTTCCGACTGTCATACGCTTTGCCTGGGGAGGTTGGTGGGTGCTACCGTTGCGTGTAGCCACCGGCGCGAGCGTCGGCATGCGAGTGACGAGATCAATCCAGGCTCTGGTTTTCAAACGACGTCACTTCGCTCACAGCCAAAAATGGTAGAAAATTCCATCGCCTTCGATAAAAGTGGCCAAAATGGTGTCCGAAATCCAAATAGAACGTCACAAAATGTGGAGAAACGGGGTTTTAACCGAGGGTATTCGTCATTGGTGAAAAATTGGTTTTGTTTTGGCCAATGCATAGTGGTGTGGGTCTCCACCAATGGCTCACCTGCGAGCAGCTCACCAAAGCGAAAAGCCACAGAATTGGACAACATCGTCGCCGCCGCCTACCGCCTACCGCCGTCGCTTTCTCTCCTCTTCGTCCTCCTCGCTCTCTACGGCATCGCTGTGTCTCCTCTTCCACCTTTCGTTTCTGCAACATATCGTACAGCCATGGCTGCTGTTAAGAAACTCGATGTGCACTCGGCGACGTCCGACTATTCCAAGACCTACGTTTTCCACGAAGAAGACCACACACTTGGCAATGCGCTGCGTCACGTGCTCATGCGCAAGTGCGTTTACTGGATATCTATCCATTCGATATTTGTATGGGGTACTAATCTAATACGCTTTCTCTATTCAGCCCTGATGTGGACTTTTGCGGCTACACGATCCCGCATCCATCCGAACCCAAGATGCACGTGCGTCTCCAGACCCGTGCTGGTGTGCCCAGCGACGATGCGCTGCGCCAAGGCGTCACCGATCTCCGCAAAGTCTCGTCGACGATCGCTGACGCCTACCGAAAGGAACTCAAGGCATTTAACCGACGACAGAAGAAGAATTGAGGCAGCGCAGCGAATGACAATCTAGAATACAATTTGAAACCACCCAACACGACATGCAATATTGGCTCTGATGGTTTTCGTGTGTACATGATCGCGTAGCGTGGATCCTCCTAGCTATAAATTTCGTGGTGCGATAGCACACACATCATGCTCTTGAGTATTGGCCTGATATTGGCTATACTGCTGTTTGATTGGATGAATATCTGTCTCCATGTTCCCTCTCAAATCCAAGTCCAAATCCGCCAACATCAAGAACAATAATGGCGGCTTCGGTTGCCCGCGCCGTGAACGTTGGGCTGGGCGCCGCAGTCTGCGAAGAAGCTGATCTACAGGGCTCGGTAACGTTCGGCAGCCAGTCGATCGCCCACCCCAAGAGCGCGGTGCTGGCACTCGCAGCGCCGGTTGTGATTGGCGACCGCTCGATTTTGGAAGACCACGCACGGCTCGAGAACGCCGACGCGTCACAGATGGACACCAACAGCGCCGTGGTCATGACCATCGGCAGCGACAACCTCTTTGAGAGCGGCTGCGTTGTGCGCTCAACTAGCGTCGGCGACGGCAACTGGTTCGAGCCACGCGCCGAGACCCGCGCGGGCTCGGTCATTGGCAGCCACTGCATCATTGGCAGTGGCGTCATCATCGAGCGCGACGAAGTCGTGCCGGACAACTCAATTATTGTGTGCATCTGCGACGGCAGTGACGACGGGGTGGCGCGCCGCGTCGTGCGTGCGCAAAAAGACTATTTGCGGCAGGCACGCGTAGCCCTTACGCAAAAGTACATGGACACATTCTTGGACGCCAAGAGCCCCTACGCGCTCGCCAAGAACCACCGCATTGTTCCCGTCGTGTCGCGGCCGTGAATAGAGGAATGGGAATTATAATATAGGTTCCATTATAATACTGGAGGATTGTGTGGTGCACACACTTGCGGATCCGCTCTTTGTCGAAAGGTCGCAGTCACGATTGACAACCGGGGTCTTCAAACGTATCCAAATGTTCGCGGCATGCCGACACCAATACCCACGCCGCCGATATGTGATAGCAGTCTGTTTTCTATTGTCATTATGCGCTCGCTTGCGGATAGCCAACGGCGTAGAGACCACAATAGAGGTGACAGAGGGCGGAACGACCACCTTCGAAACAGACGACGCGCCACAGCTAGAGCTGCGCTTCCACGTGCCGTATTCCGTCGTAAACGTTGAAGGACTGGACCTCGAATCGATCTCCACATCACCTCCGGATTTGCGTGTCAGGCGCAAGCTCATCGAAGACCAGGCATCTACACCAGCGTGTGACGCCGCGGGCGACAATGAGGACGGCATTCTGGCTACTTTTGCGGCTGTGCAGCCGAGCGACCGACTGGTCGGAGTCGACGGCATCCCCATCTCACTCCAAACATTCCAGGAGGTCATTGACGCACCCGTCGGCACAGCCGTGATGCTACCGCTGTTCAAGAGCAAAGCTGAAGGCAACATCCTCACGGGCTTTGCTCGCGTCGAGATCGTGCGGCCGCAGAGCATCGAATTTCAGCCCACGACCGCGGAACGCGTCGCCGCCATCAAGCAGTGGCAAGCGGCAGTCGCGCGTGCGCAGCAATCGCAACGCGACCACGAACAGGAAGAGCGCGAACGCCTCGCGGCGGCTGAGAACGACCACCTCGAACGCGAAGCCCGCGAGCAGCGCGAGCGTGACGAGCAGTTCCGCTTGGAGCTGACACCGCACGAACAGATTGCGTCGAAACGCACCGACGGCCGCGAGTTCCGATACGAAGCATTGTTTACGACACGGGGACCGATCGGACTGAACTGGGACTTGTTGGTCGAGGACAAGACTATCGTGAGCTATGTGGAGCCCAACCTCGCGGCCGAACGCATGGGCGTGATCGCGCCGAGAGATCAACTCATTCAGCTTAACGACGTCGACACGGCAGCCATGGGCCCGGCCGAGGTCGTGCAGGTGTACGTGCAGTCAACGCCGCCACGCCGCATGCTCTTTTGCTGTTCGGCCAGCGCCGCGGCGGTTGCTACAGCGACGACCAACGTCCACGAAAAAGCGCAGAACTGGACGGCGGTATTTGAGTCGCCGACGATTCTGCGTGGCTGGCACACGCGCCTCCATCTCGCGACGTGGAGCCTCGAACCATTTGCACTTGCGGGTCAGAAGCTGACGCTCGTAGCGGCGACGCCGATCACTGGCTGCCAGCCGCTCAGTGATGTGACTGGCACGAGTAGTGTCTACCTTTCGTATCGTGGCGGATGCTCGTTCGTAGACAAGGCCGAGCGTGCGATCAAGAGCCACGCCAAAGCGCTGGTCGTGGTCAACAACATCAAAGGACTCGGCCGTTTTCCACGTAACATGCCCAATGTCGAAGATATCGACCTTCCTGTCACCATGTGAGGCGTTTACCCTCCAAGAAGATGGCGATTGTTACAATGCTAATACTGACGATGCTAGGATAGGGAAGCTGGACGGCGAACTGTTGATGTCGGTACTAGAGTATGAAATGGGGGATGTCAAGTTCCACGTGCGCGAACAGAGCGTCGCCGATGCGTTAGACACGCCGCCCGTGCCGGCACCAAAGCTATCGAATGAGGAACTGGCGATCCGACGGGTGCGCATTCTCTCGAAACCAATTAGGAATCCACATACTCACACATTTGCTTCCGCTAGGATCCCAAGAAGGCGGCCCGTGCCCTCACGTTCTGGTACGTCAATACGACGCCCGCCAGCCACAGTGTCGCCGAGTTTCGCGTGCTGCCAGCGCTGTTTGGCGGGAACATTACGGCCACGCCGTACCGCCTCGTCATGGCGTACCCGCAAGACACAGCGTGTCATCCGCAAGGGCTCGGCGTGCTGGCCACGCAGTCAGTCCTTGTCGTCAAACGCGGTGGCTGTTCGTTTGGTGCCAAGGCCAAGTACGTATCCATGCGCTGGTGGCGTTTCTTCCTTCCCTCATACTGATATCTGTATAGATCTGTGCAGACCGTGGGTGGCGCTGGTATGCTTCTGATCAACTCGGACGAGTCGCTGCTGCCACTCATGAGCGACCCACGGGAGACCGTCGATCTCACGATTTGGGCAGCCAGGTATCATTTACCACACCTTATCCACACCGAGATGATAGAGAGACTCAGCATTTGATTTATTCATGCAGCATCAGCCTATCGAACGGATCGTTCATGGAGAAGCGCCTCGCACAAAACAAAAACTTGCCGTCGCTGGTCAAGGTTGCGGCATCACCATTGCTAAAGCCTTAGTTGATGACGCCGCGGGCCTTGGCGCACTTGATGAACGCATCGACAGCCTTATCAACTTCCTCACGCGAGTGCGCCGCCGACAACTGCACGCGGATGCGCGCTTGGCCCTTGGGCACGACCTAAACATCCATACAACAGTAAGTAAAATTCCTGGCCTGCAAACCGTGGATCACTGGGTTCATTCGTACCGGGTAGCTAAAGCCAATGACGTAGATACCTTCCTGGAGCATGTCGTCGGCGAGCTGCGCCGCGAGTCGCGCGTCGCCAATCATGACCGGCGCGATCGGGTGGTCGTACGCGCCATTGAGCGTAAAGCCAGCGGCCGTCATGCGGTCGCGGAAGCGGTGCGTGTTGGTGCGGATCTTGTCTACGAAATCACTCGACTCGCTAAGCATCTCAAAGACCTTGAGCGACGCGCCGACGACCGGCGGGCTCAGCGAGTTCGAAAACAGGTACGGACGCGAGCGCTGGCGGAGGATGTCGACGACCTCTTGGCGACCCGTGGTGTAGCCGCCGGTGCCGCCTCCCAACGCCTTACCCAAGGTCGAGTTGATCACGTCAATGCGGCCCTGCACACCGCAGTACTCGTCGCTGCCGCGGCCAGTCGGACCAAACAAGCCCGTGGCGTGGCACTCGTCGAGAAAGACTTGGGCATTGTAAGCGTCGGCCAGGTCGCAAATCTCTTTGAGCGGCGCGACGTCGCCGTCCATGGAGAACACGCCGTCGGTGACGATCATGCGCGTGCGACAGTGCTGCGTGGCCTTGAGCTTCTGCTCGAGGTCCACGAGGTCCATGTGCTTGAAGCGGTGGCGCTCGGCTTTGCTCAGTCGCACACCATCGATAATGGACGCGTGGTTGAGTTCGTCGGTGATGATCGCGTCCTCGTGGTTGAGCGTGGCTTCAAAGATACCGGCGTTCGCGTCAAAGCACGACGGGTAGAGGATCGTGTCCTCAGTCCCGTGGAACTCGGAAATGACCTTTTCGAGGCGCTTGTGGATGTCTTGCGTCCCGCAGATGAAGCGCACGCTCGAGAGTCCAAAGCCGTGCGAATCGAGCGACGCCTTGGCGGCCTCCACAACCGCGGGGTGGTTGCTCAGACCGAGGTAGTTGTTGGCGCAAAAGTTAAGCACGCGCTGGTCGTTCACACGGATCTCCGCGCCTTGTGGCGACGCAATCACGCGCTCGCGCTTGAACGTGCCGGCGGCGTCAATGGCTGCGAGCTCATCACGCAAGCGGTCGACCAGCGGGTTGCGCGCTGCGGTCGCTGAAAACGCGCGGCGCGTAGCGGCAGCGAAAGGGGTGGAAGCGGTTGCGCGGCTCAGCATTGTGGACAGCAGAGAACTAGAAAGTGGGTGGCGTGACGAGGCACGAGTCGGCGAGCGGCGAATGACGTGCGTGTCGTGGGGAATAGCCGACCTGTTGAATCTGGCTGTAGACGTGCGTATCGGTTAATGAGGGGATGAGCTGGTTGAAGTAGGAAGCTTGGTGGTTGGCCCAACACGCTCGACTGCGATAATACTACTTCTTCTGTGAACGACTTGGAGAGGGTATCTAATTTCCGAACATGGCGAAGTGATGTTATCCACACCAAGTACCACATAATGTGGCTGTACATCAAATTCGGATTTTTGGCTTTGGGTTGGCTGGCGGACAACCGCCGACACCACTATTGAGTCGCTGAGTTTACTCCGTGACAGTCGCTGCCGCCGTGCGCCGTCTACTTCCTCTCGGCACCCGACCGTCTAATCACCTATCTATCTATTCTATCTATCTCTCAATATCACCATGGGCAAGGCCAAGAAGATGCGCTCGACGAGCCACAAGAAGAAGACGCCGCCGACTGGCGGTCCATCGCCCGCTGAGCTCAAGCAGTATGCGCACCTGCCGCGCGAACAAGTTGAGATGTTTCAAGGCGTACGTTCTTATCCCTCCATGTAATACGCGATAGTGGTCTCAATCGTATATCAAATTATGCAACCAACAGCTCACCGACGCCCAGGGCTCGATCCGCGAAGCCACGTGCGTTGCGCTTGCGACTATGTTTGGCGACGTCCGCAGCGACGACGACGAGCGCAAAGCGCGCGACAAGCTGCAGGGCATGGTCGAGCACGGTCTCTTGCGCCAGCTCGTGCCGCTCGTGGCCGACCCGCTTAAAATGGTGCGGCTTCACGCGCTCGGTGCACTACGCAACATCAGTGTGACTGGCGGCATTGACACGTGCGAGCTCATGACCGGTGCGTCGGTCGTCACGCCATTGGTGCGCGTCATTTCCGAGAACGCGACGCTCGAACGACTCGAGAAAAACGATTTGCACGCGGTCCAAGTGCTAGAACAGGCCATCGCGTTGCTGGCGAACCTCTGCGAGAGCTGCGCCGCTGCGATCCACGAGCTCACGCGCGGCAATCTATTGGACCCCATCATGCTGCTCGCCCGCCACGGCCGCGTCCACAGCGCTTTGCATTTGGAGACGCTCAAGCTGCTGCTGCTGATCACCGAGGGGAATGCAACACTGAACGACGTATTCAGCCGCAACGCGCAGTACCAGATCGTACTGGGCGAGCTGATCGAGGCCGATGCTGCCAGCGTCCCCATGCACACGCGTCTCCACGCGGTCGGCATTGCGATGCACGTGCGTGCGATCATGCAGAGCGACGCAAACGTCTCCAAGCTCTTGCCGGTTGTCGAAGCGGCGCTCGCGTACGACGCAGTGCACGTCGTGCAGGCCGCCCAGCAGGCCGCCGAGAGCTGGACGCTCGCGCACCAGACGCCGTACGACGACGAACAGGGCGATTTGGATCCGATGACTGAGGAGGAGAAAGAGAAACAGACGCAGGCGCAGCTCAAGGTGCGCGCGTGGAAAGAGAGTGTGCAGACGCTAACGCTCGCGCTGGAGTTGATCGCGGAGCTGGCGGCACCGAGCGACGACGATGACGAGGACATTGAAGAAGATGAGTGGGCGAGCGACGACGAAGAAGCCATGGAGCAGTATGCCGCCTCCCACATGGACACGAGCGCCGCTGTGGGTCAGGGAGCTGGAGGTAGTCCTACAGCCACGGCCCTGGCGGCGAGTCGTGTGTTGCCGCTCAGCGTCGCAATCCTTCAAGGCGTCGTGTCGGTGCCGGCGATCAGGGATAATGCGGCGATCGCGAGTGACTTTGCCAAGATCCGTCTCCGCGTTGTGCACGCCCTCACAAACCTCGTACAGTCGCTGCCGTGGGCCATGCTCCACACGGACGCGCTGCCGCAGCTTTTTCGCAACTTCTGCACGCTCTACCGCAACATCGTGGCCGAGGCCGCGACGCGGCCACTGGACTTCGAGGCGTCGTCAACCAACGACGTTGAGGCCGCGGCGACCGCGGCGATGTGGGCTGTGCTGCGGCGTTGCTCGAGCGAGAAACAGCAACTGCCGATCGCCGACGACGATGCCAACCTCATTATGACCGGCGCGCTTCAGTCGACGAGCGTCGAGACGCGGCTCAATGCAATCGGCATGGTCGGGTGCGTGGGCCAGCAGACCAAAGACGCGGCCGCGAACGCGATGGTCGGCCGCTGTCTGCTCTCGAGCTTGCGCGACGCCAATTTGGAGGTCGTGGCCGAAGCACTGAACGCGCTCTTTGATGTCTACGGCGACGAAGACTTTGACGCCAACTTCAAAGCGCTCGGATTGCTGCCGGTTTTGGAGGCCACGGTGCCGGCGATCAAAAGCAAGCTGCGCGCCGAGCAAAAGACGCTTGACCGCGACCTTGTCGCGCACGTCAAAGAGACGCAGTTGAATCTTGGGCGGTTTATCAAGTACAAGAAAAAGCATTTGTGAACACCAAGACAGTTAGGCTTTATGATTACGTGTAATAGATAATCTCGTTGGGATCGTAGAGCTCGACGGCCGTGCACACGTAGCCGAGCGAGATGAGGCGCTGGGCAGCGCGGCCGGTTGTGTAGGGCGTCGACGGTCGGCGCCAGTAAGTGATACGGTCGCTCACGGGGCCGTCGGTGTACCAGCGGATCCCAGTCTCGGCAAACACGTCGTCGACGCAGCTCGGGAGAACCCACTTTGCTGCTTGGCCCTTAGCCGCCGGCGTCGGCGAGGAGACCACCGCGTCGGATGCGCGCGTCGTCTCGCAGACGCACTCGACCAGCGTCGGGTGGGCGTGGGCCAGCAGTACAAGCTGGAGGAAGAGGAAGAAGAAGCGCAGACAATGTTTCATCGGATCCCCTTGCTTTTGTGATAATCGTGGACAGCGTCGTTTCGTGGCAATTACTCTGGTAAGGATACCTGAGACCGTATACCTCCGCGTATACTGGTACACACAACCCGGAGCTTGAAGCGTCACATTGACCGCGAGCGGCCTTTCACTCCCGCATTTCGGCCGTTGCTCACCACCATGCAGTTTACGCCGCAGCAACTTGTGGGCGCCGGTCGATACGCGCCGGCAACGCGCATTGGCAACTGGAATGAAGACCTCATGCTCGAAGAAGCGCGACTCAAAGAGTTTCAGCTGCGCAAGTCGCAGGGCTCGTTGCTGGCGACCCACAAACTCAAGCACGACTTTCTCCACCAGCCAGCGCCGCGTGCGCTCGCATCACAGCGGTTCATCAGGCTGAACGATGCCGTGGGCATTGGTCACCTCGAGTCGGACGGTCAGCTCGCTTGCAACGTGTTTGAAGAGTCGCCATCGATCGGCTCGGGCGAATACATCGTCACGGTGGCCACTGCCGGCGCACGCGCTGTCTCGAGAAACACGTTTCGTCTACTCTCTCCATCGTCTCTTAAAGATGCCCAAGCGGGCGGCAGCGCACTGGATCTCTCTGTATCTGGTGATGCACTGCGTTACGGCGAGCCGTTCTTCATCATGTGCAACGAAGCGCTGCTCGTGGACGACCGCAGCGTGCTACTAAAGCCGCCACTCTTCCTCAAGACTGGCCTCAAGACCGAGCGGTCCATGAGTCCGATCACGTACAACCAGCGAGTGTGGCTCGGCCCCGACGCGGACAGTGCCGCGCTCTGGATCTGTCAGCGCGCTGATCTTGCCGGCACTGACCGGTTCCTCGCATCCGGCGGCGATGTATCGCCGGGCGACCGGATCGCGATCGTCCACAAGATGACCGGCCAGCCGCTTTACGCCGAGACAACCAACCCACAGCCGACCGACTTTGGCCTCGAGCTTGAGGCGTGCGCCATTGCGGCCAAGACCGCGGGCAAGCGCCACCACCTCACGGCCGAGGCCCACGGCGTTCGGACGGCCGACACAGAAGGCCGCGCAAATCTGCCACCTAACACGTGGACGTTTGTGCTTGCGCTGACCTCTGCTGACGCGCGAGACGACCGTGCAATGCCGTCATTTGCAAGCCCCGCGTCGGTTGCGTACGTCATGCAGCGCTGCCTCATGACCGAGAGTCTCTATGCGTTCCGTCGATTAGTTGTGGGGCTTCTCAAACTCGACGCGCGTGGCTCGGGACACGTGCAGCGCGAGGAAGCCAAATGGTTTGTCATGCAGCAGCAGCTGCCGCTGCGCGACGACCACGTGGACGTCTTGTTCAATGCCTTTGACAAGCGCAACACAGGCCACTTTGCTCTGCACGATTTGCTCGCGGCGCTGCGCCCCGCAATCTCGGACCAGCGCAAGGCGTCGATCGCTGCGGCGTATGACAAGCTCGTGGGCGACGTGGGGATGGCGGGTAAGCTCACACTCGCGCAACTCTCGCAGCACTACGATCCGACGATCGATGCCCGTGTGCGTTGCGACCAACTGACCCCCGACGCGGCCCGCGCTGAATATCGCAATTTGTTCACGGTAGGAGCAGATTGATCTGATCCCTGACATAATGGTAGAGACTGACCGTGATGTTGGTGGGGTTGTGCAGCAGGCGCAGGTGGAAGTCACGAAACGCGAATTCTTGGAGGTGTATGTTGACATCGCGGTCGTGGTCGAGAACGACGTGCATTTTTCACAACTCCTCGCGGAATCCTGGCAATGAACACTGAGACAGTCTGGCACACGTAAGGTAGCCATAAGGCATTGCGTGGTTACAATACCAACGGCCAATTGCATTCCTTCGCAACTTCAATTTTCCTCAATGTAATCGTCCACTTGGGTGTGTAGTATGCTGCTGCTCCGATCCCGCAAAGAAAAGCTCTGGGCACTTTTTTCGATGCGGACGAGTTCGGCGAGCACTTGTTCGCAGCGACTGACCATGGACTGGCCCCATTCGTCAGGTACAACTGCAACCGAAGTGGAAGAAGAGTCGCAGATCGAAGCCGGTGGATAAAGCTGAGTAACGTTGTTGACCATGTGAGACGGGGATTTCCGCGACGACGGCGACTGAGATATGGATTGAGAAGGCGTGAAGGGTGTCATTGTGTATTGTTTTGCCACCGCTTGCTTCTGCTGCGCTTCGAGCAGATGGTTCTTTTGCCAGTAGATTTTCTTGAGCTGGGTCATTTTCACGAGCGTAACTCCGAGCGCTGCGGTGATGACTTCAATGTGCTTGGTGAAGGCGTTCATCGGATCGCCATCCGTGTTGAACTTCATAATCTCCTTGAGACTCGACTGAAAGCGAGACACGTAGAGCTTGTTCTTGACTTCATTTGGCAAACGCTGTGGTGATCATGGTGATTATCACAATAGTACCGGTGAGCAATTTGAAACGCCATGTCATGATAATACATTAAGCTTCCTAGTCATACGTACCGCTGATAGAGGTCGATAATACAGCAGCGAAGTCTGGTGCTTGTGCCACTTAAGTGACCGCCGATAGGATTTTACGAAGCGGAACGAAGCCTGGACCGCCATCACAGCACTTAAATCCTTCTTGGCAAAAAGATCCATGCGGAAGAGGAACGCGTGCACGCGCGCTTCCATCGACGAGAACGTGGCCTTCTTGATCACAACAGATGCAAGCATCGCGGCGACGACTCGCATGGCGCAGGAAGACATGACGATCACTGAGCGACTGACTAGGCTTTCGAGATCGACGTCGCCAAACCCAAGCATGACGAACGACGTCGACACGAGCCACATCGCGTCCGCCCAGCTCATGGCCACGCAGTGGAAATTGTGCGCGTGGATAAATGTCTGTCCATCAAACTCCGCGAAGGAAGTGCAGCTACGATTGAGCGTTTCGATGGCGCGCACGAGGAACGATGTGAAGATGAACAAAATCGAAGTCACGATCACGATCTTGCGGATGGGATGGTCGTCCATGACTTTCTTGAACACAAACTCCCGATAGGTAAACTGCAGATTGCCAGCAAAACTCGCGACTTTGGTTTTAAGTCGAATCGGATAGGGAAAGTACAAAATGTGGCGCCAACAGATGGAGCGCACGCCTACCGCGATGCTGAGAAACACCATCACGTTGGCTTGGTCGCGGTGGAGGATTAGTTCCAGGCCCGGATACGGGAAGACGACGACGCCAAGAGCCTCCCATACGTATAATCGACAAGCCGCCTAATCCATCGGACACAATCGTGAGTGTGGGTAGTAGTGCCACAGCCGAGGCGTTTTCGTACCGTTCGCTTGAACCACGAGACGCCTTCGAATTGTGCATGACCCCGGTGCTTGAGTAGAAAACGAATCCGAATCCATAGACGAACAATCCCAAGCAGACCGATCGCAACTCGAGAAATGTTTGGTAGGAAAAACGAGCCTTCGTCTTCCAATTCGACGCAGCTTGCGAGCCGCGCACAGACTTTGTTTTCACGCCAGCGGGGCGAGCGAGACGACACTTCGAGCTGCACGCACGCGAGCACAACGATTGCCAACTCGAGAATCGCAACGACGGTATCAGAATTCAGGTGCAACTTTTGCTGGAACTCGTCGAGTACCGATGGTTGCTCATTTCCAATGCGCAGACCACGAAAGACAGACATCCACGTCACCCGCGATATGGCGCGGAGACGTGGTCCGCCGGCAAGACGCATTCGACGCTCTGGACGAGATTCGTTGGCTTTTGGCGCGGCATGAGACTGCATTGTGGCGAAGACGAAATTGCAGCCTGCCACGCGGAACGTTTTATTGAAGTCACCGCTTGTGTCCTTCGCCACGTCAGGTGTCTGCAGCGATTACTTGCGCGAAGAGCGTTGTGAAACGAATTCTCTGGTACGTTAAACTCGGAAAAATGGTCGAATTGCTGAAGTATTTATATGTGGCGTGCCAGTTTCAATTGCGATCAACTGGTGGTCGCTGACAACATGATTCTGTTGAACAGATATTACGGGAGGTAAGCATTGCTGTGCAAGCCTGTTTTACTGTGCGTACTTCGCGAAGAGCTCGTGGGGACTAGCATGCTCCGATTGTAACATGTTCTCGGCTATGGAGACGACGTCCTCAAACGCATCGGCCGTTGATGGCTCTTGCTCCCTTTCTTCTCGAATTGATGGTGGTATCGCCATTATAATCGGATCCGGAGATGGTCTTTGCGCCTGGTTGTAGAACTGAACCCGCGCCGCAAGCTTGTTGATTTTCTCCTTGATTTCCTCCCGAAACAAAAGTGATTTCACCGCTGAGTGAAGAAACACGGCAGCGTGGAACTGGTTCACGCGATGCATCGTGTGATCCTGTTTCTTGACTTTGCGCCCCACGAGGTACTTCCTCCACCGTTGTTCAAGATTGAGCGACGCCGGCAACGCTTTTAGTGGCTCGTCCACCATCTATATTGACAAGTTGACTTGCGTTAGGCTTCACACCGTCTACGCCCAGAGAACATGATCAACCACACACCTCGTTCACGACGAATTTCCCAATTCTCCGAGCAACGTCGTTGAAGAACACTTTGTTATCTCGAAAAATGGGGAGGTCCAATGCTTCTGCTCGAACATTCCACAACGTCGGGTGAGTGACAAGGATCTCGAAGCAACTCAACAAACTCATCGTACCGATAACAGCAGCAAGTTCCTTTGCTGATGGTTTGCAGGATTTATCAAATCCCATTGGAGGGTCGAGAGCTTCAATTAGACTCGGAAGAAGATACCAATCGATGAACCCCGTCGCTTCAGGGTCGAACAGTGACCATGTCGTCACGAAGTTCTCGTACTGGTGAGTGCCAGTGAATGCAACGTCAGTGTTATGAAATCGGTGCGTGGATGGATACACATGTCGTACGTACGTGATTTGGAAGTAAAATCCCATCGGCCCGGTCCTTTTCGTTCGCAAATCCCTCGAGAATGACGGCGATGAAGATGTTGAGAAGGATGAACGACACCAACAGCGTGAACGAGTACAAGTAGAAAAATGCGACCGAGGAACCACACCCATTGAGCGGCATGCACTCATGATCATCACTGAAGCCACAGATCTGTGGATTGTACTCGGGATCCGGGACGCAATTATCCTGGGACGCGAGTTCGTACATGATCTCGTTCCATCTCTCACCGGTTGCACATCGAACCTAGTAACACAAACCGCATATGAGCAACTCCAATCAGCATGCAAAAATTAGGGATCACTGTCGCTACCAGTGTAATCATCGCACGGGAGATCGACTGAAAGTTTGCCGTGGGAGTAATCAGCACACCGAACTTGACCTTGGCAAACAGCTGCACACCCATCGCCGCATAGATGAAGAATACCAGAAACAATAGTCCACCGATATTCACGAGCGACGGCAACGTGATGAGCAAAGTGTTGAAGAGCTGCCGCAGAGAGGGAGCTGACTGGATGAGTCGAAAGAGACGCCCAACTCGCACGCTTCGAACAGTTGTGGCAACTGTACCAACCGAGCTTCCCATGATCCACTGGTACAGCATACCGAGAAAGGTTCCGATAACAACAACGAAGTCGAAGACGTTCCACGAATCCTTCCAGTAGTAACCTCCCAGCCCAATAATCTTGATCGCAGCCTCCCCCGAGAAGACCACTGCAAACACATAATTCGATGCTTCGATGGACTTTCGATAAAAGTCTTCTTCACCGAAGTAGTGCAACGCCATGATCACCGTGTTGAGCATGATGCACCCAACCATGACCACGTCGAATGTGGCGTTGCGCGCCAATCGAAACATCGCGCGACGGAAGCGGTCTCTCGGGGTCTTCATTTTCCTCGCTGGTCGCAAGTTGAGCATGGCTTCGTGAATAATAAGCCACTCGCGTTGAGCGGTCGATAGTAAGTATGTGCCGTCGAGCTTCTCCTTCATGCGATTGAAGTTCTCGATGACGACACCGACAAATAGCTGCATCACAAAAAATGTGCCGACCAAGACGAACGCGATGAAGAAAAACGTCCAGCCTTCACGATAATTCGGAATCGGTTGCATGTCGATTTCAGTCGCGTCGACACCTGCCAGCATGATGGTGACCCATCCTTCAGTCGTTGTCATTTCAAAAAACGTCTGAATGCCATGGAGAACGTTGTCGAAATCTTGAGGAATCGTCGCTTGCCATTCCGCCCCGATAAGATCACAGATAAGACGTGACGTCAGCTGGTCGCTGGCGGACTTAACGTCGTAGTGGGAGCTTGCTGACGAGTTGAACCAGCTTTTTTCATCGGTTGTCAAGTTGGACCACAAGCGTGGCAGCGTGATCAGATCGCGTTGGGCATCCAATAATGCGTCAAACACATCTCCCTGACAGCCGTAGAGCTTCCCTTTCAAATTGTTGACGGCAACGATGCTGAAAATGGTGAAGACGAGAACGCAAACCACGATAACGTTCACAATCTGCGGAATCGACGCTATGAGCGAGCTGACGACGAGCTTGAGTCCAGGATTTCTATTGATCATCCGCAGTGGACGTAGCGCTCGGAACGTTCGTAAAGTCTTGACAAACTTGAATCTTCCTCGGCCTTCGCCCAACGAGAATGCGGACAATGAGGTGATGACAAAGTCCATCGTGTTCCAACCACTGCGCAGATAAGCGTTTGAATCCATGAAGAAACCGAGTGCGATGATCTTTACCACCATTTTGATCAGGAACAATATCGTGAGCACGTAATCGACCCAGGAGAGGATCGTCACGAGAAGGCTGTCCGGAGGGTTGAGGGGGTTGTCAATCGCAAGAGTGACGGTGCTGATAAGGATGAGCACGAGTGAGACATTATCGAAATGAGGATGTTTGATAAGCTTGATCGCCATCTTCCGCAGCGGGTTGTCCATGGAAAACAGCATCAATGACCGAGGCGTTAGAGTCGTTACTGGTGCTGGCGTCACTAGAGTTCGGAATGTAGGATCAGCGAAAACGTTGGATGGGTTGCTCTCGCGTCGACTCTTATTCGCAACCATCGGTGGCTGGTGGACAGCAGCTACGTGTGGTTCATGTGGTTCATGCTCGGAGATTTCCGGCATCCCACTGGTGAGAATCGATTCGGATCGCCACCTAGCCCCCAGTCCTTCGCGCTCAGTGCGGACCGATACTGTATGTGCTGGCGTAACTCGAGCTTTACGCTTTAAATTTTCTCGCTCGCGTTCTTCGCGCTTCTCGTCATCGCTAGTTTCTTCAAAATTCCCCAATAGGATGGCAAGAAACAAGTTGAGCACGATGAAGTTTCCAAGCACGACAAGGGACAGGAAATAGAGGACTGCAGACCATCCAGATGACCTCCACCCGTCCTGCATCACGACGTTCCAGTTTTCGCCTGTCAAAATCTGGATCATAAACACTATCAGTAAGCTGCGTCAGCTGAGAACCGCCCCATCGATACCACACCTGAAATACCGTCACCATAGACCACAACATTGTGTCGAAGTTTGCGCGAGGGATGTATACGACCTCTTCGTTCGTGGAGACTGGCTGACCAAACTCGTCGAATCGAAACTGGTTCGCGAACGTTTGCATCCCGATCAGCGCGTAGATGTACATGAACAGAAGGAAGAGCACACCAAAGTTGCCGACTTCCTTAATGGTGCTCACCATTGTACTGAGGAGCTTATGCAGAGAAGGCCACGACCGAGCCAACTTGAACAGCGCGAACAGTCGCACAGATCTGAAACCTGAAAACGATGCTGTCTTGAACTTTCTTCTCTGTTGGTTGTTAGAGAGAAAGTCGGGCGGTGAGAGCACGTTCTCAATGATTCCGAGGACGACTACCACGGCATCAAACCAGTTATACCCGTCTTGCTTCCACTCCGACCAACCCAACCCGACGATTTTCAAGATGCACTCGAGCAAAAACGCAATCGTGAGCCCAAAGTTGATGACTTCGACAATTGCAACTGTATCCGGGTTTGCTGGGTACTCATCAAGAGACAAGATGATCGTGTTGAGGAGAATGAGCACGGTCCGTAACGAGCCGAACAGCCAGTGGCCGATAACGCTGGCAATGAACGATCGAAGGGCTGATTTCTTTGGAGGATTGAGAGATTTCGCCCGGCGGTTGCGCACGAGTTGATGGGCCCTTCCTGCTTTTTCCTTCTTTTCTTCAGCTTCTTCAAGCGAGGCCTCGGAGAAATTCTCCCAAATAACAGCCAGAGTGAGATTGAGCATGAAAAACGAGCCGATGATGATAAACGAGACGAAGTAGAATACGGACACAACACCATATCCAGCATCCTGAAGCATGTACATGATGTCACTCCTGGAGTCACACAGCAACGATCAGTGAGCACCATCACAGCACCATCGCACTAACGTGACCGTAATCAGCAACACACCAGCCTTCGCGAGTTATGCACTGAAAGATTGCAAGCGCTGCGAATCCGATGTTGTCGAAGCTCACGTATCCCCAAGCCATGTTTGCATTATAAGACGCGGCATTGATAACATTCTGGAAAATGTCCTTGTCGGGGTGTGTGAATCGAAAGTTGCCGAAGGTGTCGAAGTCAGAACCGCACGTTTGACCAAAAGGGCACTGGCGATAGTAGTCACTATACAGTGCGCAAGTCTGTGGCTCGTCTTCGTCTGCGATCGGCCAATAGCATAACCGCGGGCTTTTCCATGGAGATGTGTCCTGGGACCACTCGTCCGCTGCAACTGGAATTGGCACGCCACCCTGATCACTGCACGCGAACATGGATACGTTGCTCAACATCTTGGACTGGTAGTCGTAGAATTCGCGATAGGTCAAGGTTGGGTCGAGCTTCACCGGGAAAGGTGTCAATCGGCAGCGAGGGTGCAAGACGCCACTCCAAAGCTGCACCCCGATAACGCCGTACAAAAAGAATAGAAATGAGAGAAACGCCACCACGGTCAAAAGCTCTGGGATCGACTTCAACAACGACGTGACAAGCTTCTTCATGCCTACAAAAATACTATCAGCCGACGCCATATTAAGCGAACAAGGTACACGGCATACCTGCAACAGCATTAAGGCTCCGCAGAGGTCGTAGGACTCGAAATGTTCTCAGCACTGAAACGTTGGGTATACCAGGGATAACTGCAAGAATTCTGTACCGATCAATCGTAAGTTAGCACTGCAAGCTGATGAGGTCCTCACTCCAAAACGCGACGTACCCAATAAACACGACGACAAAATCCATGCAGTTCCAGGGATCCATGAGATATGCGCCTTTCTCTTGGAACATTCCCATCGCAATGATCTTCATGGTGCACTCAATGGAAAAAAGCACGGTGAAAACGCTGTCTGCGTAGTTGACGATGGCGTTACGAAACGATCGTGACGAATCGAGGTCGCCATTCGCATCCACCTTGCTGTAGTCAGCTATAGCGAGAATAATCGAGTTGGAAACGATCAACAGGAGAATAAACTGATCGAATCTCTTCCAGGTAATGCACCAGATGAGCGCTTGCCGGAAGCGATTCGACTCGGGGAAAACACCCAGCGAACAGGGAGCAAACTGGAAGCACGACAAAAGAGTCAGCTCGTTCACAAACCACACACCAACACGGCTAAATCTCACCAGAAATCGTTTCCCGTGCACGAAGAAGTTGTACCGCTCTGCAATATCTGCAGACCCGTCATCGCCAGGATAACAACCGGGCTATGGCATTTGAGACGTTGTCAGTTGCATTGAAAGGACCGGCACACATAAACGCTTGAGCTCACGGCAGAGTTTAGCAGCGATTGTAGTAGATCAGGGGATGTCCGGTCGTCTAAGTGGGGAGATGAATCGGCTCGATCTTTCATGTGAGCTGCCTCAGCGCGGGCTTGGAACGTCTGGATCACGAGCGACGATATGGTTCCTGGCGCGACACTGTTGGTTCTTCGCCGCAACTGTCCATCTGTTGCGTGCTCCATCGTGTTTACTTCGAGTGGGATGTTGATGTCGTTGTTGCCGAATACGGTGCAACTCAAGCTCGCATGGATATGATCTGGAACGTCTCGCCGTCTGTACCAGCGTGCGGTGCGCAAACACTCGAATCAAATTGCGATCTAGGATGGGGTTCGTTGGCTATCCACTCACACAGAACGAAGCGACATTGAGGAGAACTGTACCCGCAAATATAGGTGTCGGTAGTCGATGAGAGGTCGCCCCAAACGCCTCTTAAGGGAGGATGATGTCCTGAGCTAATATCACCACCCGAGAAAATCGTTACACCATATTATGGAAAAGGAACTGAATGAGCGTTCGAACGTACTGTAATTCGAGACTCTGATAGAGACTCGTACTCGTTTATCTGAGCCTGAAAAGGTGGATTCATACAAAGCCGACAACAGGGATGCGTGAGCGAGGAGCGAGGACATTCGCAGTATCGCTTAAGACTAACGGATCGCTCGGAGACATCCCGCATTCCTGGTCTGGTTCAGAACGTATTGTGACGTAATGTATAACGCCCTTGATAAGTACGCCCACGATTTCATCAGACCAGGCTTTCTGTGGCGCGACAGTGAGAGCGCCGAGCGTATCTCGCATTATGCGATGATCGAAAGACATCTTGCCTTGGATCTTCCTGTAGATCAGCGTTGATGTGTGTTAATTGCGGAGGAAATGACACCAACAGTGTGTCCAAACTCGAAGACAAGATCATCGAGCCAATTGGGATATGCTAAATGGCGAAGTAGCATGCAGAAAGCTTCCACCGCGTGGGATTGGACAGCCTTGTGCGATCATAATAGTGGCTGGCAGGCGGGTCTTGGCGATTGTTATGATGTCTTCAGCATGGAAGCAGAAGCGTCGCGAGCATTCAGGAACGTTGAAAGCTACACGACTGAACGGTGACTTCGGGATCGCTTCTTCAATCTCTTCGTTGTGGTCAATGAAGCCACAGCCGCATATATGTGGGCGGGAATCACTGCCGGTAATAATCGTTGCAACAGAGCCCAACAACCGCGCCAACCACAATGCTCCTCCCTCCTTCTTCTTACTTTTTTCGGAAGATCTCGTGCAGCGTATGGGCGAATTGCGCGACCACAATGAGGTGAGCAAGGGATTTCGTTTTACAGTATGTGGACGCGAAATCTATTTGATACTCTGCAGACATTATCGTTGCACCACATGATGTCGTTTTACTGCTGCAATGGCCAGGCCCGGCGATCCTACAATTATGTTGTTTTAGCGCATTGTGCAAGTCGCACACTTTTCCAATCAGATTATCGTCGATTTGCAGCCATTTTCGTGTGAAGTTTTGTTTTGCAGATGCAGATTCCACGTTAAATTCCGTCGTTCTCAGCCTTGTGATAAATACAGTAAAGATACGAAAAATACAGAAATAGCCTCGTCTCAGGATGGTTGTATTCGAATGGTGTTTCCAGCCTCAAAAAAGCGAACATCACTCTGGATACCGCTCCACATTTACGTTTGGGTACACCGATGGATCACCATGTAGCACATGCTCGGGCCATCTTGAAGTGGATACGAGTTTCTAGAACGTATGATTTCAGCCAATCAGATCGACTTACGTGGAACGAAATCTTCTCAGGAAATTACGATTTGAAAAACCATCCCATCGAAAGCTGGCATTCCACGAACAAGCGGGATTACAGAAGCGACTATGCGGCGATCTAGTGGAGCGACGGCGCTGCTCGTTGTGGCGATGGCCGCATGTTTGCAGGCAACTGTGCAGGCCATGTACACGAGCAGCGGACCTGTGAAAATTTTGGACGCGAAGGGCTTCCGCGATGTCAAGGTACGACACCGTCCTCAAATCAACCGTAAAACCGTTGCTGATTCTGATGTCGCGGCGTTGTGTGGGGAGCTAGAAAGACTCTGGTGTGTGGATGGTCGAGTTTTACGCGCCGTGGTGTGGCCACTGCAAGAGTCTCGCGCCCGAGTGGAAGAAGGCGGCCAAGGCGTTGGACGGAGTCGTGAACGTTGCCGCCGGTACGTGTTTGCGATTGACGAACTAATGGTTGCTTCTATCATAGCACGCACTAAAGGAGAACCATGATTGTAGTGGACTGCGACCAGCACAAGGACCTTGCTGCTCAGTACGGTGTCCAGGGCTTTCCTACGATCAAAATATTTGGCGAGGACAAGAACAAGCCGACCGACTACCAGGGACCGCGCACTGCGAAGGGTATCGTGGACGCGGCCGTTGCGGAGACGCGGAAGATTGTGAACAAGCGGCTCTCCGGCGGTGCATCCAAGAAGGACGCGAAGAAAGAGACGAAGAAGGAAACCAAGAAACCGAAAGCCTCGTCGTCGTCGGGGAACAGTGACGTGGTTACGCTCACTGACGACAACTTTGCCGATGCCGTGTACAACAGCGGTGAGGTCTGGCTCGTGGAGTTCTACGCACCGTGGTGCGGACACTGCAAGGCCCTGGCACCGGAGTGGGAACAAGCGGCGTCGGACCTGAAGGGCTCTGTCAAGCTTGGTGCTCTTGACGCTACGGCACACGAGAAGGTGGCTCAAGAATTTGGTATTCGCGGGTTCCCCACAATCAAGGTGTTTGGACCTGGCGCGTCTTCGCCGAGTGATGCCCAGGATTACCAGGGTCCACGTACGGCGTCGGGCATTACGACGTATGCGCTCCAGGCTCTCGAGCGTCTCGGCGGCGGGCTCAAGATCAAGGAACTCACGTCGGCAGATGTGCTCTCGGATTTCTGCAGTGGCAAGTCGAGCTGCGTGATTGGTGTGCTGCCGCACATCACGGAAAGCGGTAAAGCTGGGCGCGAGGCGTATTTGACGACGCTAGAGGAGGCGGCAAAGCAGGTTCGAGGAAAGCCTTTTAAGTTTGCGTGGATCCAAGGTGGTGACCAGCCAGAGCTGGAGAGCCGCTTTGAGCTCACCTTTGGGTATCCGTCGCTGGTGGCAGTGAATGTTGATCGCAAGCGCTACGTGGTGCAGCGCGGTGCGTTCTCGGCCGATTCGATTGGCAACTTTTTGCAGGGCGTGCTCCAGGGCCGCGAGGGCACGGTTGGCTTTGACGAGTTTCCGACGATGAAAAATGTGGAACCGTGGGATGGAAAAGACGCCAAGGTGGAAGTGATTGAGGAAGATGACGATGACGATGATATCATGAGCGAGATCCTCGGTGGCGGTGACAAGGATGAATTGTAAGGATCTTATTGTTGCCGTGCTCGCTTGGACATTGCAACAGATTTTTCTAAGCGAATGGCGGTATCGACATCTTCCAAATGAATAAAGATCACTTCGGAAACGCTAGTGTCTCAATATTTCTCAAATTCATCTCTACTATTTCGAAGCCTTTTCTGCATCGGATCGCTCGCACCGCTCTCGAATGGTCGTGGCCATGTAGTCGCCCACGTCTGTCCCCATGTTGGAGAAGCCTTGGACGATTCCCGCGCGATCTCCTGCATTCTCTTCCTGGCTCATCTTCCACTTGCCGCCTAGCCGACTGATTTCAATCTCCACGCCGATGATCGCCTTGGTGAGTGTGCGGATGTAGCCTTCTGGCGCGTCGGTCGGCATCCACGGTTCTTGATCGCCCATGATCTGGGTCTCGGCCATGTGCGACAGGTCCGCGAGCTGCTTGCTCAAGAACGCCGACGATTCCGGCGCCTTCATGTCGAAATAGATAGTCGCGATACCGTACGCCTGAACCGCCGAGTAGTTCCACGTCGGTACGACTTTGCCGGTCGCTGGTTTGGTTTCGACGTTGAACTTGGGCGTCACATAATGGTGGACGGGTCCGTTGAAGAGGACCAGCACCTCGGTTTCGAGCTTCCCCATTGCTGTGGGTGCCGCCTTCGCCTGGACCTTTACTTTCTCGACTATTGCTCTCGCTTGCGGGTTCGCGCGCGCCATGTGCCCGCGGAGCGTGCCGAGCTCAGTCTCGCTAGCGTCGTCCACGACATCAAGCACCCACGGAATGTGGCTGCACTGGAGCAGCGGATGCACGGCCGAGTCCAGTGCTGTGATGAGCATGCCAAGCGGATTCGCTCGAATGAATGCGCGGAGCGCGGGGATGGATTTCTCGGCGTGGTCGGCGCGCAAGTACATGGCGGATTGGTACTGGCGTGGCAACTTACGGAATGACGTTGATAGGATGGCGCTTGAGGATGGGAAGTAAACAACTGACAACTGATTGGATGGCTCACAAAACATACATTCTCGACGCTAATGGATACCTCGCGGTGCCACGAGAATGGGTGGCCCGAGGCTCATGGTGCAGCGATACCAAAGGCGAGTATGGCAGCACACATGTCGATTCTGGACGTGGCTCCCAAGTTTTTAAATAGTGAGTGAGAGATCCAGCACGATCTCCACTGTTGGGTTTGCACATTGGCACGGAGACATGGTGGTTCCTCAGTTCATACCAACTGCATTGGCATTCGATAACCGGATTCCAAGAATGCTTCCTTGTGGTGAGTCAGTTTCATGCCCTTCATCTCGTATTGTTGATCGCCGAGAGCAATTGTCACTCCATCGGCAATATGCTAAGTAAGTATATCTTTTGCGGAGCGTCCTTACTCTCGGTGGAACTGGCAGTCTTGATACTGCTATCGGCGTCGACGCGGCCGTTGCATGCTGCGTGCAGTCCTGTGCCGAGGGTGTCGTAGATCTCGGTCACGACCTGGCGGGGCTTGGCTTGGACTACCACGGTTGATGAAAAGGCTGCTCGAGAATCGGAGAATCGGCATGCCTAGTTCAGTGGCCGTGGCTGTCACGTCGTCTGGGCTGGGTTGGGACGATCGTGCATTCGTCCACACGCTTGAATTTGACGTATTGCTTGGCGATGTATTTTACTTGCCCATGGGCAAGAACACGGCGTCGTGGGCAACCCGTAAGGCCATAGCCATAAGGCACACGCAACTCGTTCGCGGCGTACACAGTGTTGAGCGTCGAACCTCGCTGGGTGTGACGTTGAGGCAAATTGCGTAGTGTCATGACTTAGACGCCATACTTGGCGTTTTTTCCTACCTCTCGGTTTGCTTCCTACCTTTCCTACTGTTCTTTCTAGAGTATCGCGTATGATCCAGACCAACTTTGTCCACCGTCTTCACTGATCCTCATCCGCAATCAACCCAACGGCTGATCGGATCAAGCTTCGTGATCAGCCCTCAGCTGCGTGGTGGGCTGACCGCGACCGCGCTGGTGACTATGATCGTGGATGGCGTGGTTGGCTGGTCCACTGTTGAGTGCTGGTGCTGGTGTCTGATGACACGCAGCGCGCTGGTCGCTTCTCGTGTGGCCACGTCGACGTGGCACTGGGCCTTAATGGGGTTCACGAAGGGTTGACCGCCGATCTCAGCGACGCTCATGCAGCCAATGGGTCTGATCCACGGAATGTCAATGTCAGATACCTCGACATCAAAAGGGCCACCGAAGTGCTGTTGACGGCTAGCACGAACGGATACTTGGTCGTATCAGGACTCTCAGCCACCACAATGCCAATGACAGATCACACTCGATCAGTGGGTAGCATTTTAATGCTCGAGGAGTCATTTTGACCCAAGTCTCTAGTCCCTAAAAGTCATCACAGGAAAACATGCGGCAATCTCGCGCACCGACACTGCGGCCTCTGCCTCCAGACCGCAACCTACCGACTACTGCTCACGGTGCTCCTCTCCTCGCCGCCCTTCACGACGCTCCTCTCTTATCCTCTCCGCTGCCAATACTCTCCGCTTCGCGCTGGGCTAGAGTCTCCGCTCCAGGTTAACGATGCTCCGCTCCCCAGCTCATGACTCTCCCAAATGACAGGCCCAATACCCACGACGGCGAGCACAGTCGGTGGATTTTTTCGTTGTCGGCCTGCAAACCTCACCCGAAGGTACTTGCGAGGCCATACCCGCACTTGTGTGGGCCGCCCACGACCACGAGCTGGGACCCTTTGACCTCCACCAAGACTAACGGTGAGAGGTAAGGCGTCTTTCTCGGCGGCACTCAGGACCCTCGAACGACTGCCATGTCCTGTACTGTACATGGTGCGACTCACAACTTTTTGCTGTTGCTCAGGGTACAGACAAACTTCACCGTTTCAGTTTCAGTTTTAGTTGCACCAACTCATCAACAATCCACACACAGAATTTACCATGATCCAGGAGAGATGATGGAAAGAAGACTTCCTCGCCAGCTTCGACATCGAAAACGGAGAGATGCACGCCCCGAGCGGATGCACCGATCCTTGACGGATCAATTCTGGTGGTAATCACGCTGGTGTGCTGTGTGCACACCAATGACGCTTCAATAGCAAAGAAGTCCGTTTAAAATTCGTCTACTCATTATCCAACAGCAGCTCGTCTGCACAACCTTGATCGACAATGCAACCAGTCTTTGTGTGTAAACGTTCACGGCGTGGCGGTGGCGATCGCAGCGGCCTGAAGTGACTGTGGCTGCTCTGATAACCTACTTCCAGCAGGACTACGCAGCGACCAATTGGCGCGCCCGATTCGACCAGAGGTCATGGATCCAAAGATATTGCGACGCGTACGCTTGCACAGTCTTCTCCAACGTATCGGCATACGCCTGCGTTAGCTCCTGAACGTGCTCCTCTTCACTTCTGTTCTCACTGTCGCTCAATTCGATCTGAATCATAAAAGCCATCCCGATCACGCACTCGTGTGAGAACACTAGAATATTGGCTGCTCTCCAATGCAACGCGTATCCACGATCACAACAAACTTACTGGACGAAGCAGTAGCTTGAGCGGCTTCTGGCTCGCAGAACTGTGCTCATTCACCACCAGCGCAGCAAACCACAGCGGCGAGTGGGTCGCTACATGCAGGCGTGCGGCGCCGGTGGAGAACAGTGTGTCCTGGCCGAGGAACCGAACAGTGCACCGTGTGTGAGGGTTGCTGCTGCGCTGGTCAGCGACGAGGCCGACGACCGATGGTTGGAGCGCGTCACTAGCCAACGCTTCTTCTAATCGGTGGAAACAGTTTTTATCCTATCGTGTCCAGACACGGGCAATTCGGCAGCGAGCAAATGCATGGAGAGGAAGTGCGGTCTACGCACCGCAATAAGGTGTCGACTTTTGCCGCAGCGTAGCTCCTTGACTAACGCATTGATGGACGCATTGTGGAGTGGGCGATAGACGATCCACTGCGTGTGGCGCGGCAGAAGCGACGTTCCGAGCAGCGCCGGCAGCAACTCCCACACGCCAACGTGCCCAGAAACCACGATAGCCGATCGCGGACGCTTCTTTTGGTTGCTCTCGTCCGGTATCAGGCACGCCAGCTGTACCCGTGTCGCTTCGTCGATTTCCACGAAACGCAGAAGGGTGTCAGTGTTATCGCGGTCCACGAGACGTGGCAAACGCAGCGTCCACAGCAATGCCTGTGCAAGATGCGCGTACGACGCACGCACGAGTTGGCGATGCTGCGCATAGGACAGGTGTGGCCACACACGCGTCACGCGTGCCCATGCAATGCGACGGCGCCAGCAAATCACTGCGCAGATTTAATAGAGTGTGTCCGTAACGCGAGGAGTCGTTGGATCGTACTGAACCGGTGCGTGGCGCGACCAGTGGGGAGAAGCGTTCCTACGTACCGAAGCAGACGACATCGCCGATGCAGACGGCTGCAGTCGCCAACCAGCGTTCGGGAAGCCACGTGGCCAAACAGCGAAGTCCTTCTATCGTCCAGTATGTCGCCGTCTCTGTCAGAACTCGTCGACGAGTTACAGCAGCGCGGGATGATGATTTGGCGAGCGCACGCGCTGCCGTCATTTCGTACGGCGTGGATGGAACGAGACGTCGCGCCGATCCAGCACAGCAACCAGCACTCCAAGCGGCGCAGCAGCACAGACGACGAGCGCAGCTACCGCCAGGTCGACCTCGCCTCGTTCCTCGTTTCGTTCGTGTCTCGGTGAAACGCAAGCTACTGTATATCTCCGTAAATTATGCAGTTCAGATAGGCTCTACGCGTAAATATTTCCACCTTTTTTTTATGAAGCATGGATCTATCCATGGTGACCACACGCGTGGAAGAGGTGTCTCGTATCGTACATTCAACGCGAGCCAGTCCACTACTGTACTGGCTAGACATCCGCTATGTTAGGAGGAAAGCATCGCCCGTCGTGACGCAAATCGCCCATTTAAACGACCGATATGCGATGCCGTTTCCGTGGCGACAGCAGCGCGTCGTCGATGTCGGCGTGTGGACGTTTCTCCCCGACGGTCTCGTCTTTGGTATTAGCCACAGTCGTATCTTGCTCTGCTTCTAGAGAATCGTTCGCATCAGCAGTAGTGTTGGCGTGCGGCTTGGGCGTCTCTTCGTCCGTGGTGGTCTCTCGCACGTCCTCCGTGGCTTTGTCGCCGACGTTTGGGACGGCCATTGTCTCATTCTTCGCGTCCTTCTGCTCCTCCCCACCCTTGTTATTCTTCTCCTTCTCCTCCTTCTCCTTCTCCTCCTTCTCCTCCTTCTCGTTCTCCTCCTTCTCCGCCTTCTCACCCTTGTCATTTTTGTCATCTTTATCTCCAGTCGCATCCTTCACCTCCTTGTCGTTCTTATCTTCAATCGCGTCCTCTCCCACCTTCTCAGGAATCGCGGCGTCGTTACATGGGGACGCATGCGGCGACTCGTGCGCTGGCTCCGCATCGCGGCCGTTTGACTCTTTGTCGGTCGACAATGGGGACGGCGTCACAGCGAGCTTGGACGACGACGGGAGGTACGGGTACCCCATCGCTGCCGAGTGGCCAAAGTCGGACGGCATGAGGCTCAGTCCGAGCATACCGTTCTTGTCGTGGGGGTCGCCACCACCTAGACCGTAGTGGTGGTAGGATCCGAACATGCCGCCACCATTCTGTGGACTGAATTCGTGGCGCAAGAGCATACTCGCTGGGGATCATTAAACGCAAGTCAGACACATATAAAATGTGTGAGGCGGTATAAGGCTAAGCTCGTACTGGTCGGCGATGGCAGCATGCTGGAATAATTGGATGGACTCGGAAGCCCTGCGAGCAAGTGGTTCATAGGCACCCCGGAAAACATTCCGATCTGCAAAGCGTGACGTGTCAGTCACCATCGGTCATTTTCAGGGGAGGCTTTTCCAAAACAGAACGTACCCCATGTTGATACAGCGGTAGAGACGGCGGCACATACGAGAGCTGCTCTTTCTTTAGCATTTGCTGAAAGCTCCGGTGCACGCGCTTCTTCTGGCCTCGCCCCGAGGGCAATACGTACTCGTCCGGATCGTTGGTGAGCCCCAGCGTCGTCCCGTCGTCGGACCCATCCAGCGCGGTGGACTGCGACGAACCCCCAGCGGTGGTAGTGCGTTTGCTGCAGCTTTTCGCTCTACTGGACGGCGCGGTGGTGTTCGACGACGCTGGCGGCTCGGCCAACGCGTCTTGGGACTTTTTCTTGTCACCAAAGAGAATATCGTACTGTGTGGAGCATAAGAGAGAGTGAGTATGGGATCGACGATTCAAAGGTACTAGTGTTACTACGCACATCGTTGTTGTCCTTCATTTCGTACGGCTCGCTGTACTCGGTGTACTTGAGCAAGATCTGGTCGACGCCCGTGCTCGAGTACTGGTGCAGCTTGTCGTTCGAATCAAACACGATGAGTGCGATCTCACAATCGCAGAGCTTGGACAATTCCATGGCTTTTTTAAAGAGCCCGCCCTTGCGCTTGACGAACGTCACCTGCCGGTTGCGGTCGTCCTCGATGCGCTGGATCTTGATCTTCTTGCGGCCCATGATTGCTTGTTGCTTCAAGATCCATTCATGGTCAGGATGCTGGACGATACGGCATTTCCAGCGTGCCACCACAACAATTGACTCACCTGTCTTTTGTCGTACAAGCCCTTGCGCGCAAATAGCTGTTTGATAAAAATAGAGGGGACTGCAGAACACTCGAAAGCTCTCGCTGCAGCGGACGAGGGGCAGCTTCCAAGAGGCAGGATTACAAGCCGAAACGACCGTACACTTTTCAGGAAACGACTCTACAAGCCAGAGAAGAGGCCCGCAATGGGATCATGAGATCGCGCGCCGCTTCGCGCATAGCGTCGCTTCTAACGGACGCGTGCGCATGTGTTGCTTCGACCCACGATCGGTCGTTTCGCAACGGATCCTCTGTCAAGAGGTTTCGCCTGGTGAATCTGAACGGATGTGCCGGTTCAGTTGGCCCACCAAAATCGTCCCTTAAATCAGATGGAAATCTAGGTGCCGCACGTATATCCGCTTCAACATGCTAGAGGTCCGTGGTCATCGCACCGTTCTACTGGTATACACGCTATCGGTATCTACAACACTTCAATTTCAAACACGAGCTTCGAGTTGCCTGGAATCGTCGGCGGCGAGCCGCTCTTGCCATAGCCGAGATGCGAGGGGATCGTGATCGTTCGCTTGCCGCCCGCGCGCATGCCTTCGATCCCAATGTCCATGCCCATGATGACATCACCGACGCCGTGACGGAAGACAAACGGCTTTTTGCGGTTTTGAGCGGCGTCAAACTGCTTACCGTTCTCGAGACGGCCGCGGTAGAGAATGCTCACCTTCTTGCCCTTGGCCACCGCCTGCCCCTTGCCGACCGCACTGTTCACACATAAATCGTTAGACTCCACTCTCCTTTGCGACAAAATTCAATCGTATAACTAGTGCAGCTATCGACGTACACATCCTCAATGTTGACACCCTTGTAGAGACGCGTGGTCTTGGCCTTCTTGGGCACCTCGACCGCATCGGCAGGAGCCGCACGCTTCTTGCTGTTGGTGTTCGCACCGGTTGCCTCAGCAACCTTCTCGGCGACCGACTTCTTTTCGTCCTTCTTGGCCTCCTTCTTCACAGGGGTAGCTTCCTTCTTCGCAGGCGTGGCTTCCTTCTTCGCAGGAGTAGCCTCCTTATCCTTCTTTGCGGGCGTGGCCTCCTTCTTCGGCGTCTCCTGCTTCTTGGCAGGCGTGGTCTCCTTCTTTGGTGTCTCCTGCTTCTTTTTCTTCTTATCGCCCGCATCACCGTGCACGCGCTCCTCCACGACCTCAAAGCGGCTCTCCTCTTCCTCATCATCGTCTTCGGCGCTGTCCGATTCGCTATCGTCGTCCTCGCCACCCGCACCGCCAAACACCATGACTTCATCATCGTCGCTGTCGTCGCTGTACGTGCCGTCCATAGGCACACCTTCGTCGTCGCTATCAGAATCACCGTGGTCGTGGTCGTGGTCGTGTCCGTGTCCGTGCTCGTCCTCCTCGTCGTCCTGGACGTCGATGAGACCGGTGAGGTGGATGTCGTTCACGCCTTCGTTGTGGAACACCACAGGGCCGTCGAACGGAGTGAAAAGGTGCGTCATGTTCCACTGCTCGGTCTTCTCTGGCACGAGCGTGCAAAGCGCAATCTTCGTGTCCTTCGCCTCAGCGATCAGCGTCGAACGGCCAGGCGTGACCTTGGGGCCAAGCGCCGCGGTCGTGAGCTGCAGCGCAAACTCCTCGACCTCATTGTCCCACACAAGCGACTGCCCCGGCTTCACGACAAAGCCGAAGAAGCCGGGCACAGCCACGATCTCTTGCGGTACAGCGGCCGACACTGCCTCCTTGGTGCTCTTGTTCTTGCCCATGGTTTGATGGATCGATAGGATGTGGCCACCAATGTTTCCAATCAACGGCGCGTCGTTTGATGGCCTTGACCAACCAATGGACCCAATACCCGAGCAGCTCCGTAAATAAAACTTTGGGTAAATGCTCTGGGTATTTGGGTGATAAAAACTAAGCTAATTAAGACTAATACGACAGATGCTAATTAATAACAGCTACATCGATGCCGAAGCTGGATCGCCCAGTCCGCGTCCCGTCGAGTGGCTACAGTGCGCTGCAACCACTGGCAGTGATGACTTTAAAGACCAGCCAACAACGCTGAAAACATTGAAGCAGAATTTCATTGCCCCCTTCCTTTCCAGCGGGATCAACCACGCTGTTTATCCGTCTCCAACTGCCAGGGTACAAACAAGGGATTGTGCGGTATTGCTCCCTACCTGTACCGCGGGATAATCAGCCCCAAGCAGAAAAACAACCACGCAAACGCAGAGACAAGCGCGTTCTGCACCTCACGTTTTGGCTTCCTGCACCTTATACAAGGACAAAATATCCTAGTCTAGGGGTTCAATTCGGCACCGTCCTGTTTCTGACCCACGCGTATGCTTCAATCCGCCAGTGATGACGTTGAGGATGTGGCAGAGCGACTTCACAGAGACCGCCACACCACAGTGTACACCACAAGCTCTCCTAGAGATCCACCCAGATTCCTTATCACTTTGGATTTGGACGCCTACGCCCCAAGCCTCACTCCCCCCTCTTCTCCACCACTCTCCACCATGCCGATCGTTGCTATCAAGGCCCGTCAGATCATTGACTCGCGCGGCAACCCCACCGTCGAGGTCGACCTCACCACGGAGCACGGGCTCTTCCGCGCGGCCGTGCCCAGCGGTGCGTCCACGGGCGAGTTTGAAGCGCTCGAGCTGCGCGACGGTGGCGCTGCCTACCTCGGCAAGGGCGTCCAGAAGGCGATTGCCAACGTCAACGACATTATCGCCCCGGCGCTCATTGGCAAAAACGAAGTTGAGCAGACTGAGCTTGACAAGTACATGGTCGAGACGCTCGACGGCACCAAGAACGAGTGGGGCTGGTGCAAGAAAAAGTTGGGCGCTAACGCCATTCTCGCGGTCTCGCTCGCACTCTGCAAGGCCGGCGCCGCGGCGCGTAAGGTGCCGCTCTGGCAGCACATTGCCGACCTCGCCGGCAACCCGACGCCGTGCATGCCGGTGCCGTCGTTCAACATTATCAACGGCGGCTCGCACGCTGGCAACAAGCTCGCGATGCAGGAGTTTATGATCTTGCCGGTTGGCGCTGCCAGCTTCTCGGAAGCCATGCAGATTGGCTGCGAGGTCTACCACAACCTGAAAAAGGTGATTAAGGGCCGCTACGGCCTCGACGCCACGGCGGTTGGCGACGAAGGCGGCTTTGCCCCCAACATTCAGGAGAACAGCGAGGCGATCGACCTCATCCAGGAAGCCATCAAGATTTCGGGCTACACGGACAAGGTCCACCTCGGCATGGACGTTGCGGCGTCGGAATTCTACACGGGCAAGGACGACGGCCGTTACAACTTGGATTTCAAGAACACGGACGGCGCCGAGAAGGACAAGATCCCGGTCGACTCGCTCATTGCGCTGTACGAAGGTTTCATTGCGAAGTGCAAGGACACGTGCCCGATTGTGTCGATTGAGGACCCGTTCGACCAGGAAGACTGGGCGTCGTGGATCAAGTTCACGGCCAAGGTCGGCAAGGACGTCCAGATTGTCGGCGACGACCTCACGGTCACGAACCCGACCCGTGTCGCGCGCGCCATTGAGACGAACGCCTGCAATGCCTTGTTGCTCAAGGTGAACCAGATCGGCAGCGTGACCGAGAGTATCGAGGCCGTGACCATGGCCAAGAAGGCTGGCTGGGCCATCATGACCTCGCACCGCAGTGGCGAGACCGAGGACTCCTTCATTGCTGATCTTGCGGTCGGCTTGAGCGCCGGCCAGATCAAGACTGGCGCGCCGTGCCGCTCAGAGCGTCTCGCCAAGTACAACCAGCTGCTCCGCATTGAAGAAGAGCTTGGTGCCAACGCCCGCTACGCCGGCAAGGACCTCCGCAACGTCGAGGCGCTCGGCAAGTACGCGTCGTTCTAAGCGATTGACTGATTAGTGCTCATGAAGAGTTGGGCCGGTCGCTCTCATGCCAGCCACTCACATTCTTAAAAACACCCACATCCATTGCGCTTACTATCCTCTGAACAATCCCTCACTTTGTGAGTCGCCCTTTCACCATGACACTAGCCTGCGAGCGGAACGCCGAGTAGTGCGACGTGCCGCCGTACACTGTCTTGTCCGGCGTGAAGCTAGTGTACATGCCACTGGTTTCCTGCTTCGGCGCGCCGTAAGTCGCGAACCACTGTTTCATGTTGTGAACAGTGGGAGGAGTGATCGGCACGTTTGAGAGTGCTTCGCCAGGCTTTGAGGTTGGAGTGGGGGATAGAGAGGCGAAGCCGCCGAGCATGGCCTGAGCGGATACGTCGATCTTCTCTGTGAGCTGGTCGATTTGCTTTTGCATGTGAAGCACTTGCTTTTGCAGTCGCTCGACTTCACCGCTTTTCACGAGCGTCTTGACTTGGTCGGGAGGCTCATAGTAAGAAAAATATCCTGGACGCTTGGAAGCTGTGATCGCTGCTTCGAGATTCTTACACGTCTTGCGCGAATGCTCATTAAAACCGCCCGGTCCTGCCAACAACAACCACGTTAGCTAACACCTACTTGACGAGACTACATCAGGATGGCGGTACCATTCAAAAGCTCGTGAATACGATCGCACTTGGCTTTCTGCTGCGTGAGCAGCTCCACTTTCTGCTTGACCAGCTCTTCCGCCATGACGTTTAGACAGCGCACGAAAATTGCACAAAGAGAAACTGGCGTAGTTTCTGACTATCGATCTCTTGCACTTGAGGTCACGAAGAAGTCTTCGTCGTCGAGTTCGCGAGCGAGGAGCCTTCCGGTTCTGGTCTCGTCTTCGCGACATGGGCGACACCTGTCCCGTCACATGGCTACATCTCCGAAATAATCACCATTTCAAATAGTGACGGTCACTCTATCGGGGTTTATAGATGTCACAAAATTTGGAGTAGTTTTCGCGCAAGCAAACCGATGTACCGATGGCAGCAACTCGCCGCGCTGACGCGGTCTCTCCGCATCGCTCACGGACGTCCGCTCGTGTCTGCGAGTAACGAATTGTCTCTGCATCGTATACACTCGCTTCCTACTGCAAGATGTGCATTTTCGACCAGTGGCTCTCGTCACAGCGCCGTGACGGCAAGCGAATTTGTGGAACATCTCCGCGCGGTTGGCTTGTCGGAGGCGACTCTCCACGACCTCTACAAACACAAGACGAATGCCGACTCGACTGATTTGTCAAGTGAGTTGTCTGTTCGATCGTCACACTCGTTCCCCATCGCCGTGGCGTTGTCGGGCGGCGCCGACAGCATGGCTCTGATGCTGCTTTTAAAGGAGTTTCTGGACTCCCTTCGCGTCCAGACGCCGCTTCTTGCAATCACCGTGGATCATCGTTTGCGCGTCGAGAGCAGCGAAGAAGTGCGATTCGTTGGCGACATTGCAAGTAAATGGGGCGTACGCCACGTTGTCATGGAGTGCGACTGGCAAAAAGAAGACGGCCGAAGCGGTCGCAGCGGCGCACCACGCAAAAGCAAGCTCCAGGAACTAGCACGGTCCTATCGATACGAACTGCTCGCTGACGCGTGTCAGCAACACGGTGTCAAGTGTCTATTTGTCGCCCACAACCTCGGCGACCAATTGGAGACGGTGCTGTTCCGACTGGGTCGAGCAAGCGGCATCAATGGTCTCGCTGGCATGGCCACCAGAAAGAAGTTCATGACAGGAAAGAATAATCACGAGTCGGTTGTTCTTTTACGACCGATGCTGAATGTATCCAAGCCGTCTATGCGAGCGACGTGCGAGCGATTTCACCAAGGGTGGGTTGAAGATCCGTCGAACGAGTCGCTCGTGTTTGACCGCATTCGCATTCGCAAGGCTCTTGAATTGATTGAACAGAGTGCTACCGGCGCCGAGGATATTGATGCTCTGCAGACATTCCAACGGATCGCAGCGACAGCCAAGAATGAGTTTGCCGATCGAGGTATGAGATGTTACGGTGTGTTCACCTGTTAGTAGATGAGCTCGTACTTACCTGTCGTCGTTCAAACTACTTTTCCAGAAACAGAGCTGCTGCATTCGCACGTATTACACTTCGAGCGGGACTATGTCGTTGTCTCTACTATGATGTTGTCGGACCCACACTCGTTTGATGAGCTGGTCATTCGAGTGCTGTCGACTATTGTGCGGCAAATCGGTGGGAAAGATGTGCCGCCGCGTTTGTCATCCCTCGAAAGCTTACTTCGGGATCTACGATCACTTGGCAGCGGCAAAAAGGTCACGCTGAGCGGTTGCTGCGTAAGAATTTGTGTGCAGTGCTGCTGCCTCGATTCTATTGCTTACTAACCGCGGACTGTCGTGCCGTGTTGTAGATTACAAAGACACGACGAGGCAGCGAGGTCCATTTTCATCCGGAACGCACAAAGGCAGAACGAACCAGAAAATCGGCAGTGAGACCGAATCATAACGCTTAGAATATGCTTCAACGTCAATTCTTCTGCCTGTTCGAATTGCTATTTTGAGAGCGACCATCCCGTCGGCGTATGGTCTGTTGCAGATGATCTCGGACACTGCATGCAGTCAAAAGGTACGCAATGAAAAGCACCGAATCGTCGATACGGCCACCAGAAAGCAGTCGCTCACCAACCAAGCCGCCATTGGAATCTCAAGTGAGTGCACGGCGACGTCGAAGGGAAGACGACGAGGAGGACGAAGACGGAACGACTGGCAACGATAAAATAGATGGTGAGCCAACGGAAGCTGAAGAAAAGCTCAAGGTTGTAGTGCGCGTTCGCCCACTGCAAAAAAACGAAGTGCCGTGGTCGACTGCACCTGGAGCTGGCGAGGAATATGGTGTCGCTTCCGTACAAAAGCAAAAGCCTAGCGGCGGACTCTCAAGCCCAAAGAGTGATGTCTCGTCGCCAACGGAAAGCGAGCTTTCGGTGCACGAAAAGAGCGTGCTGTGGGAAAAGAATGGACAGATAAAAATGCTCCTTGCGGACGCTGTCTTTAGCGGTGACGCCACACAAGATGAGGTGTTTCACAGCGTCGAAGGTACGAACAAGAGTGCGTTCCTTTTATCCGTAGTGGTGACACTGATCGATATTGTAGATTGCATCGACGGCTTGCTCGCTGGGTTCGACTGCAGTGTATTTGCCTAGTGAGTATGTTGCCTGTGTCTCCCCTACTCACATTGTCCTGACGGTTTTGCTATGTTAGCGGCCAAACTGGAACCGGGAAAACGCACAGTAAGCACTCGCTGGTCACGTGTGTTTCACAATGCTGACAAATTCACACACGACTGAGCTGTCTGTAGCAATGAGCGGTCTTCCTCATCGTGGTGGGGTGCTAGATGATTGCGAGGCTGGATCATTTGAAATGGCCGATAACTATGGAGTCGTCCCGCGCTGCATCCAGCAGCTCTTTGATCAGGTCATTGAGCATGAATCGAAAGGCATCTCGTTCTCGGTGTACTGCTCATTCATCGAGGTAAGAATGCACCTGTCGACAAGTAGTATTTAAGCAGTATTCTTGCCCATTTAACCCCCGAGAACTGGCTACTGGTAGATCTACAACGAGCGGATTTACGATATTCTATCATCTGACAATGGAATAGCAGCTTTGAACGCTTCGACGTCAACCCACCGCAATCCTCACGACTCGCGGACAGGATGGAACCGTCCACAGCCGACAAAAGAAGCGCCGAGTCTTCAGATTCGCCAAAAGCTGGACAAGACAGTGTTTGTCGACGGTCTCACGTCGAGACGTGTCAGTACAACTGCTGAAATGCTCCGTGCGTTTCGAGAGGTACGCTCTACGTAGGGTCCAGTGTACCGTGTCATCGGCTGAGTGATATGTTGATGGCAGGGCTCCATGAACCGTGAGGTTCGCGACAACTTGTACAACCAACACTCGAGTCGTGGCCACTCGATCTTCCAAGTAACGCTGCGGAAGAACCTTCCCGAAGCTACCTCGGTTGCAGTCAAAGGCTCAACGAGTCCCAGGCGCCCTCCATCGGTCTCGCGTCAAGCCGGATCGAATACTAACAGCACACAAAGTCGACTCTCTCGACTGTTTTTTGTCGACCTGGCGTACGTCACTTGGCTAACTTGTGACTATACGCTGTTTGTCCATGATGCTCACCTTTCCTGTCATTTTGTAGGGGCTCTGAGAAGTGGCACGTGAACGGAAGTGATCTGAGCGAGCGATACGCAGCTGAGCTTTCGTCCATTAACAAGAGTCTCTCGGCATTGACAAACTGCGTGCTTGCTCTCACGCAGAAAGAGCGTCCGCATGTCCCGTACCGCGACTCGATACTCACGCGGTTGCTCCAGAGCTGTCTGCAAGGCCACGGACGAACGGCGTTCATTGTGACCATCAGTCCGGCGCGAGAAAGCCTCGAAGAAAGCTTTGCAACGTTGCGCTTTGCCGAGCGACTCAAGGCACTACGATGCCGTCCGATTCGCCGCAAGATCTTTGCCAGCGAGCCGCTAATGGGCGAACAGCGTCTCTACTATGAGAACCAGATCCACAGCATGCGGGTGAGTGCTTCCACCATAATCAGCTAAAATGGAGTGTACTCAACAAAGTGTGACTATGATCAGATGGAGGTTAATCGCTTACGCGAGCTACTGAAGAAAGCGCATCGCCGGAACCAGGAAATTACGGACAATACAGCGGCAGTGGCAGCCAACGCTGCACTGGTGGACGAGAACCGACGGCTGAAAGAATTACTGATGCACTCAGAGCGGAATCGACTGGCGGAACGGTGCGTGGATGTGGATGCTTGAGCTCCTATCAGTTCCCACCACTCATTTGACATTGATCGGTCTCATTGCAGTGGAGATAGATTGAGTGAGAAGTATTCCAAGGGAGGTGCGGTGGTGACCGTTGGGCCTTCCCCGCAGCGTCAAGCAGCCAAACAAATTCTCGCTTCCCGTCAGCGACCATTGTCAGATGAAGAGGTGGCGAATGTCAAATCGGATTCGGTGAGCAACATGAGTGGGGACCTCAACTCATCACGAATACCACCTTCGACTTCGCAGCCACGACCAAGTCCAACTCGAAAAGACGATCGTGGAGTTGGTACTGAAGAAACTATGATGTCTAACGACGAGAAGGAATACTCGACGCTGGTAAATCGTCTGCAGGACAAGGAAGCTCGTCTCAACTGGATGCTCGAAGCGGTACGTACTAAAAAATTCTTTAACAATGGACACTCACTGAAACGCCACTGTGGTTTCCAGGAACTTGAGGCCCAAAACACAAGAGGCAGTAGTCTGTCGACGATGGAGAAGGTGGGCACCACACAGTCCACCAACAGCGGTAGTAGCGGTAGCGATCCAGTGCCAACTGGTACGCTCAGCATGTCTCTAGCACCATGATCAGTCGAGTCGTTTAATGTCCGACCCACTATGCACAGACAAAGCCACAGGGAGCCGATCGTGGGCAGTGGAGCGAGTGCTGCGCAGGCATCTCGTCGTTGTGCCTCCGCCGGTTCGTTCCGGTTCGATTTCCATGCCCCAGGAACAGGCAGTGGCGAAAGTCAATCCGCCTCGACCAGCACCAACAACTTTGGAGTCGACGGAAGGTACGACCTCTGTGCGCCAACAACCTGCCACCCGTCCAAGACCGGTCCTTCCCCCTGGTGATGGCAAGCTTAATAGTCCTCGTCATCCAACCAGCACAACTCTGGGTGATGGATCACAGACGTCGAAGAGTTTGCATACGCCATACCAACCGTCACACGCACAGACAACGCAGAGATCTCCATCCACCGCTAGAAGACCCAAAAGAGACCAAGCCTCATCGCCGCAACCAAAGGCGGTGGGCTCATCCTCATCATCCGACACGAAAGGGAAATCGAAAGAGGAACTGGCCGACGACTACAAGCGCGCACGTCGCGCAGAGCTCGAGGCGATGCTGCGCACAATGGTGCATCCATAACAACAGCGGAAAAAGTCGGCTTCAAACGCGTGTACCGATGTTGATACTCATGTTCTAACTGGAGACGTCGGTGATCTGCGGAAACGGCTGGGCCTTGCTTACGACGAGCACCTTCTTCTGGTGGGACATGTAGCCTTTCATGTACCCCTTGAAGATGAGGTTGGCCAGGATACACTCGATCTCGTCCATGTCAGTGGGCTGGCCCGTGATGCCTTCGAGTGCCGCCTCAAAGTCACGGAAGCGGAGCTGATGGCTCTGGCGAATAAGGTATCTACAATAGGTCAGAGGGTGTCAGCCAGTCAGCCGGAAACAATAGCTCTTCCCAGCAGCTCCGTACACTTTCTTGAAGAGGTTGCGCAGTACAATCAGTCGCAGTTTTTCAATCAGCAAGTATACGCCTTGCTGAATAAACTTGTCTTGGTACTGGTCGAGGTACTCGTTAAAGCGCTGCAAATTGCCGTCGCGGATCGCCTCCGTCAGCCCTGAGTACTCGTTGAGTTCGTACGTCTGCATGAGCTGCGGCGACGGCATGACCCCCAATAGCAGTTTGACCGGCACGAGAAAGCGCAGAATCATACTGTAGAAAAACAGCCCGCATTAGAGTTGTATAAAACTTGTGCCATATAGGTCGTACCGCTTGTTGCGCATGTTGTCTTTGTGGCAGTGTTTCCACGCATAATCGAGACACGTTTCGGCCTTGTGGTACTGGTCCTCAAACATCGAGATGCGGCCGACATAGTACTGGTACGTGACCTTGTCGCTCTTACCAAACAGCTCAAACGATGGGAACGCCGGACCTTCGACTGCGCGAATGAGGTTGCGGCACAAGTGGATCATATTGAGCTTGAAGTAAATCTTGAACAGCTGATTCACGATGAACAGCGAACCGAGTTTCTTGTTGTGCTCGGCCGGTGCGCGGTCGTTGGCGGCCATGGAAAATCCTTTTTTCAGATGCTGCTCGGCGCTGCGCAGACTGTCGGTGACTTCATCGCCCGCTTCGTCCGATGCCGCGCGGTCCGCCTAGCATACGAGATTAGTATCATTCATTATTCATCAGCTGCATACAAAACGCTATTCGAAACGCGACGTACGCGAGCAGCAATGAGACGCGTGTCGAGCGTGAGCACATGGAGAAACGGCACGACCCAGTTGGTCTCACCACGGAAAATCTCCATAAACTTAATGACCGAGGCGATCTGGCAGGCGTAGGCCTCGCCAAAGGCGCCGTCGGCAAGATGCTTGCGCGCCTGCACGAGCCCCGAGACAACTTCGTGGAACGCAGAGAACCGCGCGAGCTTATTGCCACAAAGGGCGGCGATATGGTCGGTCGAGAGCGACGCGAGTTGGACGTCCGCACGGTTGCGCGAAACCGACAAAAGTTCTGCGAGCGCTTCGCCATTCTTGCTCGCGAGGGCGCCCGTCACGAGGTCCAGATACGCCGCCAGCTGCATGCTCAATGAATTGTTGCTCCCAATTTGCTGAGGAAACACTTTCCTATGGGAATAAAAGCGAAGGGTCTACTATTTGGAGCACAATTTGTTTTGCGTGGACCACATAGCTCAAGATTATGGAATTTCCACAATTGGATTCTGTATTGTTGGATAGGGATTTGGATTTGGTTTTGGAGAGCCCAAATACGCCCAGCTAGGCTTTGATCGCGCCGGCCCGCTTAAGGCGATCAAGCAATTCGCCCGTCTGGTGCATCTCGGCCGTCGTGTCCGAGCCGCCAATGCTCTTGCCCTTGATAAACACATTCGGCACGGTCGCTTGGCCCGTGTAGCGAAAGAGAAAGTCCTGGATTGCAGCGCCGTCGTCGCGCAGGTCGAGCTCAAAGACCTGGGTCGTTGCACCGAGGTTGGCGAGCAGCGACTTGGCCTTCTTGCAGTACGGACAGTACGATTTGCTGAACACGACCAGCGGAAAGTGTTGGATCGCCCCCATGGCCACGCCTTCGGCCAGTGCGCCGGCCTTTTCAAGCGTCGACGCCAACGTATTAATCTGCTCGAGCCGCTTGATTTCGTCGTAGCCGCCCACGAGCTTCTGATTAATGTAGACCAGTGGCAGCGTCGGCGTCCCGGCGATCGCCTGCATGGCTTCGTGCTCGTACGGATGCGCTGGCGAGTAGCCAATCTCTTCGATGCGCGTAACGGCCTTGAGGTCGTGGAAAATGGTTTGGAGCTCCCTGGTCTGCGGGCAGTCGAGCTCCGAGACGATCGTGATGGCGTGCTTGGTCTCAATGCCGTACAGGAGCTCTTCGATGCGCCGTCTCGCTTCGGCATTGTCGTTTGTGATGTGCTGCACGAGCTGGACCTTGTCGAAAACCACTTGGCGATCAATGTCGTCTTTGGTAAGGAAGCCTTCGCGCAGGCGCTTAGAGATGTACTCGATCGTGTGCCAGCCACGCACGACGCGACCAAACGCCGTGTACCCTGGACTATCTCCTTCTGGTCGGTTCATGATCGCTAGTGTCCCACAACAAGATAAATGTCAGTCGGTCATTTCCTCCAGCTCTGAAAAAATAACCACTCGCACAATTGTCGTTCAGCATGATCGCAAACTCGGCGTTGCCCGAGTCGGGTTTCTGGCCGCGCGCCACGACAACCATGCGCTGTGTACTGGGAAGGCTACAAGATACAAGAGAGTATACGTTACACGGTCGATCACGGCGTCACTATGCTTTTGACGTGGGACGGACAGACCTGTACTCAACGGGGACATTGGCAAACGGCGGCGGCTTGTCAAAGAGGAACGCACCGCCTTGCAGCAAAAAACCTGGCTCGTTGCGGTAGAAGCCGGCCTTGTCAGTGTAGTAACCGCTTTCAATGAGCTTCATGAAGTTCTCGACCGACTTTGGCGCGTGTTCGGGGAAGAGCTCCACCGTGAACGGACCTAATCGAGCCAACTTAATTCCCCGTTGTCACTACACCAGGAGCCTAGCGAACGCACCAAACTTGGTAGAGATCTCGACCATGGTCTTGTTGTAGAACGGCTCGCGCAGCGGCGCGTACTGCGGCAGCGAGAGCGAGAACTGGTACACGTGGTACATAATGCCAACCGCGAAGAACGCGATCATGAGCAGAAAGAGCGGCGCGCGCAGCAGTCCAGAGCCGCCACGCGACGCATTGTGGGCACCTGCGCGGGGCACACGGTGGGGACGCGGCCCTGACGGCTGTTGCGCGGCCTGCGCCTCGTCATTGACGTCGCCCGAGCCGAAGCGGCGGTGCTGCTTCATGATAGATGGAGAACGGTTAGGTACTTCCAAGGATTCGTGTCAACATGACGAAGAACCTCTCGAAGTCATTGCGTCCGTATGTCAGTAAAGCGAGGTAATAATTGGTGTATTCATTCGGCTGTGACTTATAATTCCCAACTTGGGATGATCCTGATCTTTACAGCCCGCCTGTATGGAGGTGGCTTCGGTCGTAGAACTGCTTGGTGCTCGCACCCTTGGGCGTCGGCCGGTTGTTAGAAACATCGTCGGCGCCTTGGCCGACGAGCTCCGAGGTCAGCATGAACGGTCCGTTGTTGCGCTTGTACTGTGAGTTGCCCGTGCGCATAGTGTAGAACGTGTCGCGGTGCGACTTTTGATTGAATTCGGTCGTCTGCGTGCGGCCAATGTCGTACAGGAATTTGGTCTCCGACAGTCCGTCCGGGAACCGGTGCTGCGCGTTCAGCGCTTCGAGCTCGTCGTACGCTGCGTCGGCTTGGCCTTCTTTTTGCTTGTCGACGATCTCCATCTCCTTGACCAGTGTCTCGCGGTACTGCTCCGTTCGGATGTGGCTCATAAACTCGTCGCGGCGGCTGGCGTCTTTCGAGCCAAAGCCTGATTTGCGCTTGTCCATGGGTTCGGTCTTGAGGTACATGGTCTTGTCCTGGAGTGGATCGGACGAGTAGGTTTTCTTGTCAAAGTACCCCACGCCATTGCACGTATCCTTGGCCGGTACGGTCATAAGCTGCTTGCCTTTGTGGCGACCATTCTTGCCGTCGATAAGGTGCGGGTCGCGGTACGGATCGCCGATCGTGAGGTAGCTGGTGGCGAGGTTCTTGTTGAGTACCTTGGTCGTGTACATGGCGTCGGGTCCTTGCGGCGTGTCGTCAAATACTAAATCTCACGGCGGTGCAACAGCGATTGCTGGTTTGGGGCCGCCCATGCGATCGACTCGATAAGTCTTCGCTGTCTGGTCCCGACCATCATAGACGTGGGTCAGGTCAGAACCGGAAGATCGACTGCGATCCGATGCTATTTTTACGCGCACATTGCAGTACGAGTGTCCCGTTGGTTAAAGCGTTTGTCGGGTGTACTGAAGGTGATAGTTAACGTGGCGAGTACCTTCGTATACAGTATTGGCACCCGACACCCTCGAGTGCCAACAGGATCTCCTGGCTAAGCTGAGTCGATACTGGTACAAGAACATCTGCGTGTGCACGCGCCCGCTTCGGTCGTCCATGCCTCCATGCCTCCATGTGTTGGTACGTCCATGCGTCCATACGCTGGTGCTGGTGCTGGTGTGCTATTCGGTGGTCTATCTTATCATCATCTCTCCTCAATCGTGGTGATCCGCGTCTTTGAATGAGGAATCAGTTGGTGCAATTCAAAAGTAACGGCAGTGAAATTGAACGTGTAACAGAAGCAACAAGAGCATGGTGAAAATCCATATCCTTTGAGTTGAGATTATTTGAGATGTTGAATACTCTTCTTAACGATTGAATACTGGTCGTCTCGAACTCCAAAATCAGATATCACATAGAACATTTTAGAAGCAATATGTCCCTAACCGTCCCAAATTCAGCCCCGTCTCAGCCTTGTTTTTGCCGTAGCCGAGGCGAGGCCACTGCAGCACAGGCTCTCGCTCATTCGGATGTCGCCACGCAGAACTCACCGCTAGTAGAATAGCCTTAGGCTAGAGGCCTCGATAAATGACGGGGGGATGGGTATGTGCGGGGACTGCTGAAATCGAGCAACCGCTCGATGTCCGCAGCCACTCACTCCCTGTCGAACCCCAGCTGGAGTCTTACTGGCAATGTTTCCGAGAATGAACCCAGGGAGGGGAGGCGCCGATACTCGGCGGTGCACACGCGATCCCCCTGGGATGTATTTATTCCGTCACGCACACTGCGTATTGCGCATTAGTATTCTCTGTATTTCTCGTGCTGCTTACTGTGCGAACAGCTACGGCAATAGCGCGTGTTGAACCGCGCGATCCGAATCTGGAACCACACGCTCAAGACAGTCACTCCTACGTTGAAGTTCAGCTTAAGTTCGGTTACGAAGTGTAACCCTGACGCTCTCTTGATTTCGTCAACAAGATCTTTGCATCAACAGTGTCGTGGACTTCGACACACACACTGATACCATCGCATGGATCTGTCTCCCTCATTGTGCGATTTCCGCTCTCGCTCCTACACCGTACTCACCACCACCATCGCCACCACCACCCTACAATGGCCGCTCCCGCGCACAAGATGAAGTACCGTTTTCTCGGTGACAGCGGTTTGCTCGTGTCCACGCTCTCGTTCGGCTCGTGGGTGACGTTCGACGCGCAACTCGACTTTGAAAAAGCCTACTCCATCATGGCGCACGCCTACAAGAACGGCGTCAACTTTTTCGACAATGCGGAGGCTTATGCCGGCGGAAAGTCAGAGGAGATCATGGGCAAGGTCGTAAAGGCCGGCGTGGAGCGTGGCGTGTGGACGCGCGAAGATCTCGTGATCTCGACCAAGATCTTCATCGGCACGCGTCCCGGCCCGAACTTCGTGGGCCTCAGCCGCAAGCACATCATCGAAGGCACGAACTCGGCGCTCCAGCGTCTGGATATGGACTACGTGGACCTCATCTTCTGCCACCGTCCGGACCCGCGTACCCCCATTGAGGAGACTGTGCGTGCCATGAGCTGGCTTATTGACCAGGGTAAGGCCTTCTACTGGGGTACGAGCGAGTGGCACTCGGGTGATATTATCGAAGCCTGCGAGATTGCTGACCGTCTCAAGCTTCACCGTCCGATCATGGACCAGCCGCAGTACCACATCCTCGAGCGTTCGCGCGTCGACTATGACTACGTGAACTTGTACAAGAAGTACAAGTACGGCCTCACGACGTGGTCGCCGTTGGCGTCCGGCATCCTCACGGGCAAGTACAACAATGGTATCCCAGAGGGCTCGCGGTTGTCGATGGAGATGTACAAGAACATGTTTGCGACGGGCCTTGACGAGAAAATTGCCAAGGTTGTTAAGCTCGAAGCGGTCGCCAAGGAAGTCGGGATCACGCTCGCGCAGCTCGCAATCGCGTGGGTTGCGTCGAACGAGCACGTGTCGACTGTGATCCTTGGGGCAACCAGCATCGAGCAGCTCGACGAGAACCTCAAGGCCATTGAGCTCGTGGACAAGATCACCCCCGAGGTCAAGACCAAGATCGATGAGATCGTGCAGTACGTGCCGGTGAACGTACCGCAGTACGAAGAGCGCATCATTGCCCTCCGCTCCAAGTACTTGTAAGCTGGATGCGTGTAGGCTACGTATGGTCTGTCGTTGTGGTTAGTTTTTGAAGACGACCAGAGATACAGCTCCTCACCAAGATTCGATCCATGCTGTTTTTGCTGTGTTGTGCCATGTGGATTTGGATAGTCGATGTCACTATAGCGGGGGGATCTCGTGCGGACCTTCATTCTGATCCAGCTGATTAGCTAAACAGCTGGTGAGATGATCTGTTTTTCGCAGAGCTCAGCAATGCGTGATGAGTGTTGTGAACGGTATCTTTTCGGGTGGCGGGGCGGAGCGGAGCGGACCGCGCCGACGTCAGCAAAATTCTCTTCTCATTTGCAAATTCGCCACGTACCCCCCAGTTCTTCTTCAGATCCCTCTCTCTAAATCATCATGACCGCCCCTGCGCACAAGATGAAGTACCGCTTCCTCGGCAACACGGGCCTCTTGGTCTCGACGCTTTCGTTCGGCTCGTGGGTCACGTTTGACAACCAGCTCGATGTCGAAAAGGCCTACGAGATCCTCGCGCACGCCTACAAGAACGGCATTAACTTTTTCGACAACGCCGAGGGCTACGCCAACGGCAAGTCCGAGGAGATCATGGGGCTTGTGATCAAGATGGGCGTTGAGCGTGGCGTGTGGACGCGCGAAGACCTCGTGATCTCGACCAAGATTTACTTTGGCACGACCGACACGCCCAACAGCAAGGGCCTGAGCCGCAAGCACATTATCGAGGGCACGAACGCGTCGCTCAAGCGCTTGGACCAGAGCTACGTTGACCTCGTCTTTTGCCACCGCCCCGACGCGCTCACGCCGATCGAGGAGACCGTGCGTGCCATGAGCTGGCTCATTGACCAGGGCAAGGCCTTCTACTGGGGTACGAGCGAGTGGCACTCGCACGACATCATTGAAGCATGTGAGATCGCCGACCGTCTCGGTCTCCACCGCCCCGTGATGGACCAGCCGCAGTACCACATCCTCGAGCGCTCGCGCGTCGACTTTAACTACGTGAACTTGTACAAGAAGTACAAGTACGGCCTCACGACGTGGTCGCCGTTGGCGTCTGGTATCCTCACGGGCAAGTACAACAATGGCATCCCTGCTGGCTCGCGCCTCTCGCTCGAAGGCTTTGACAAGATGCTGTCGCCGGGTCTCCAAGAAAAGGTCGACAAGGTCATCAAGCTCGAGCCGATTGCCAAGGAACTGGGCATCACGCTCGCGCAGCTGTCGATTGCGTGGGCCGCCGCGAACGAGCACGTCTCGACGGTGATCCTTGGCGCCACGAGCATTGCGCAGCTCGACGAGAACATTAAGGCCATTGAGCTCGTGGACTTGATCACGCCCGAAGTCAAGGCCAAGATCGACGAAGCCGTGCAGTTTGTGCCGGTTAACATTGACCAGTACGACCAGCGCATCATTGGTATGCGCTCCAAGTGGTTGTAAGCTAACGACTCTTTAGAGGGTCTGACTACCCTACGTACATTGCCCGCTTTCAGTTAATGGTAAGCGTAGGGCTATTGTGTGTGTAAATACGATCGACCATTTCTCCTTAGCCTACAAAAAGTGTTTGAACGAATTCATCCGGAGCGGTTCTGGATGCCCTAGAAAGTCGTTGCGCGTAAATTGTGTGACGGGCGGCGGCGGCGGCGCCTTGGCCTTGATGCGCTTGGTGGATGACGAGGTCGAGGTCGTGGATGAGGCTGTCGAGTTGGCACGCGATCGGGACAGCGGTGTCGACTCGGGCTCTTGACCCAGCGAGGAGGTCGAGGACTCGGTGCGCGGACGGAACGAAAAGGACGACCGCAAATAACCAAGGATCGAGTCGTCTCGTTTGGGTGAGGCCAGCGTTGGCTCAGGCACGACGTCGCGGTCGTCCTCGTCCTCTTGTTCCAGCATGTCTGTGATATTTGATGGCTTGGACTTGGAAAAAGACTCGACGTGGTTGCTGGCATCGGCACCATTGGCATTCAGCGACATTTTATCGTTGGCGTCGTGATGGAGAGCCTCGCTTTCTTCCGTGATGGTGTTTAGCTGGTTGGATGCTTCCGACGACGTTGAGACGGGTGGTTTTTCTGCCACAGTCAAGTCCTTTGCAGGTGGTGCGTTCGCAACCACCTCGTGTTCTGCCTGATTATCGCTTTCATCGCCTTCTGGTAGTTCGCTCCCGTCGTCTACTGGTAGTTCCACCGTTGTGGAGAGTTCGTGTTCGGTTTGCGAAGCCTTAACCTTTGCATGACCGAGTCCACCGTGTTCATCCTGCTCCTCACGGACGTCCTCGGTCGACGTGGAGCTCACCGTCGCACTCTCTGGCTCGCTGGGCGGTGCCTCCACAGCCGAGCCACTGCCTTCTAGCGTGCGGTTCTTCCACATGAGCAGCTCTTCCATCAATTCTTGGCGTTCCTTGTCATGCGCAACGCTGTCTTTGATCGCCCGTTGCTTCATCTCTTGCAGTGCGTCTTGCAAATTCCGAATCTCCCGCGCCGCATTAGTTCTGTGCTCGTCGAGTTCAGTGTTGCTTTCATCCACTTGTGTCTTTAGGTCCAGTGCTAGCTCCTGCAGCGCTTCCAGCATTTGCTCAGTCTCGGCCATCTCCTCTGCACTACCGCCACGGCGCGACAGTTCTTCTTTCGCGGCGTCCAGTTCTGTCTGGACAGCAAGCACTTCGCCCTGGAGCTGCTCAATGGTCTGGTTGAGACACGCCAACTCCCACGCCGCCGTGGCTTCGGCGGCCGACACCGCATCTTTCTCCGTCGCCTTGAGCTTTTCAGTCTCGCGCTTCCACTGGTACAGTTCTTCTACTAGCAGCTGACGTTCCTTATCGTACTCGATTTTTTGCCACACGCCGCGACGTTTGACGTTCTTCATGTCGTTGCACACTTTGTTGACATACGCTACGAGCGCGTGCTGATGCAGCTCAAGCGCTTCGACGTGGTCGTTCATTTGGTCCATGAGGTCGTACACTTCGTCGACTTCGACTTGAAGTTCGTCGTTTTGCTTTTGGAGCTGCTCGTTCTTGGTCGCCATGCCGCTCACGAGCGTTGCGAGTTCGTCGTCCACGCGCGGCTGGGATTCGAGCTCGGCCGTGCGTCGCTCCAGCTCGTCCTTGTCGCGCGCGAGCGTCTCGTTTTGCTTGAGCAGGCGGTCGCGCTCGGTTGTCAGCGCGTTGATAAGTGCGACAACCTCGTCGTCGACTTCGGTCTTGTCGTTGGATTTCGCGACCGCCACCGCCACCGCCTGCGCTTCAGCTCTCGCAGCTTCAGTTTTTACAAGCTCCACCTCCGCTTTTGCTGTCTCAACGTCAGCTCGTGCCGCCTCCACTTCCGCTTTCGCGACCTCCACCTCAGCTTTCGCAGCTGCAACATCAGCTTTCGCTGTCTCCACCTCTGCTCTTGCTGAATCAGCCTCCGCTCGCGCCGACTCTGCCACCGCTCTCGCCACTTCGGTTTCCGTTCTCGTAGTTTCAGCATCCGCACTCGCAGCTTCAGCCTTAGCTCTCGCTGCATCAGCCGCAGCCATCGCCTGAGCAATTTCCGCCGCGAGCGCGTTGATCCGCTGCTGCAGCGTCTCATTCTCGTTCTGCAACTCCGTTTTTTCCGCCGCGAGTTTCGCGACAACCTCCGATAGCTCGCGGTCAGCGCTCACTTGCTGACCCTCCGTCAGTTCTTGTTTCTCTCGCTCGAGCTGCTGCGCGAGCGCGTCGCGCTGCTCCAGCTGCGTCTGCAGCGCCGCCTTCTCGGCCGTGAGATCGCGCACCTGGTCGCTTAGTAATCCAACGTCGTCGTCGACGTCACGCAGCACGGGATCGTCGTCTAGGTCGTCCACATCCTCTGAGACCGCGCGCAGTTTGTCGTCAGGATGTTGGTCCACATCTTCCTGATGATGGTGTTGTGACGCGTCGTCCCGCACCGACAGATTGCGGTAGAGCGCATTAGGCTTGAAGATCGAGAACGCCGCGTTCACGCTCATGGCCGAACGCTGCCTATACTGTACGTGGTTGTTGGGAAACGTTCGTTCGTCTGTGTTGGGAACGTTGGTTTTGTTGGTTTTGTAGGTTCTGTTGGTTCTGTTGGTTCTGTAGGTTCTGTTGGTTCAGTTTGTTGGTGGCGTCGAAGGTTGGCGCGTGCGCGCGTCACGAGTGTTGGCGGTACCGGTACAGGTCAGAAGACGCGGCTGCGCGTGTCTGTGGAATGTGGAACTTGGACGGACGGACGGACCGGACCGCCACGGCCAAACTAAAGAAGTCTTCCAGCGAACTGACTAGGGGCTTATGTTGCACGAAGATTGGCAGAGAGCTGTGGATGAGTGTAACCACAGAAGCGTAACCGTGAATGTTCGAAACCGCGCGCGAAGGACATGATGTCACTCGGCAACCATGACACGTTGAAGCTGGCACAGATTGGACACTTCTGCCGGTTGGCACATCGACGGATTACGTGATCGCTCAGGGTGGCGAAACCACGGTCCACACATTCAACGATCCGTCTCGAAGGTTCTGGTCTTGAAGAAGAGGAGCTGGTGGAGTCCATCAACCGCGATCTTTAGTTCGGGTGGCATTCTCGTATTCTTGCATTTGCTTGCAGCTCCAAACCCTACGAACCTACGAAACCATGGCGGCCCCCGCGCACAAGATGAAGTACCGTTTCCTCGGCGACAGCGGCCTGCTGGTGTCGACGCTCTCGTTCGGCTCGTGGGTCACGTTCGACAACCAGCTCGATATCGAAAAGGCTTACTCCATCATGGAGCACGCCTACAAGAACGGCATCAACTTTTTCGACAACGCCGAGGCCTATGCGGCCGGCAAGTCCGAAGAGATCATGGGGCAAGTGCTCAAGATGGGCATTGAGCGTGGCGTGTGGACGCGCGAAGACCTCGTGATTTCGACCAAGATCTTTTTCGGGACCAAGCCCGGGCCGAACAACTGTGGCCTGAGCCGCAAGCACATTGTCGAGGGTACCAAGGCGGCGCTCAAGCGCTTTGACCAGAGCTACGTCGACCTCATTTTCTGCCACCGCCCGGACCCGCGCACGCCGATCGAGGAGATTGTCCGCGCGATGAACTTTACTATCTCGCAGGGCTGGGCGTTCTACTGGGGCACGAGCGAGTGGACTTCGGCCGAGGTCATTGAGGCCTGCGAGATTGCTGACCGTCTTCACCTCGCGCGTCCGATCATGGACCAGCCGCAGTACAACATCTTGGAGCGCTCGCGTGTCGACTATGACTATGTCAACCTGTACAAAAAGTACAAGTACGGGCTCACGACCTGGTCGCCGCTGGCCTCGGGTGTGTTGACCGGCAAGTACAACAAGGGCATTCCAGAGGTAAGAGGCCTATACAGTATTGGAGGATGAGAGGATGAGAGGACGAGGTCACTAACCAATTCTATGTCACCAGGGCTCGCGTCTTTCGCTCCCAGCCTACAAGGACATGCTGTCGAAGGGGCTTGAAGAAAACGTCGCCAAGTGCATCAAGATGGAAGAAATCGCCAAGGAGATTGGCTGCTCGATGGCGCAGCTCGCGATTGCCTGGGTCGCGTCGAATGAGCACGTCTCGACTGTGATCCTTGGCGCCACGAGCATTGCGCAGCTCGACGAAAACCTCAAGGCCATGGAGTATGTTGACAAAATCACGCCCGAGATTAAGAAACGCATCGATGAGATTGCGCAGTTCAAGCCCAAGGCGTGGATCAAGCCCGAGGATTTCGTCTACAGCATGCGTGAAAAGTGGTTGTAAATTCTCTCGTTGTGAGAGGTGCTGCCCAATGGACAGGAGGACGAAGACTCGTCTGTCGTCGCATCTGCCGCGGCTGGGTGACCTTCATACTGTACGCACCATTGACTTTTTTGCATATGAACCCAAAGCCACTTGCTTTCTCTTTTTTTCTTGCTGTTGTCGTCCCTGCCATCTTTCATGTAGATGGTCTTGTCCCATTTCCCGCCACCTGATTTACTGTATTACGTTACATTGGATAGGATGATGCGATTGGTCAATTCTTCCGCAGAATGGCTGCTGATTGGTTATATCTCGTTGCACTGCATTTTGGCGCGCATTCCCCTACTAGGTACGAACATCGACTCTTTAAGTTTGGGTCTTTAAACGTGGAGACAGATTTTGTACGTGAGCAGCAACGAAAACCAACAAAGAAGCGCGCCAACAATCGCAGATTGCGACGACTACCGCGCCGCCAACAAACACAGATTGCGACGACTACCGCGCCGCCAACAAACGCAGATTGCGACGACTACCGCGCGCGCCAACACATCCTGAGTCTAGCTTTCCTACTATCAAGCACCCGCGTTCGCAAATCTCAATTGTCGCTGTCGCTTTCAACCCAACGAAGTGCGTTGGCGATTTCCAACAGTTCTTTTCGCTCCAACAACGCCAACGATGCCATGGTTGTTGTTGGTTTTTTGTTGGAACCCTCTCACTCATAGCTTCTCGTTTATGTATCCGTTCTCAGACAGCGTCGAGTACTATGTCGCACGAGAGTTCGCAGATCCCACTGGACGCAGGCATGTGGCTAGACGAACTCAGCCCGCCTTCCTCAGCGTTGACGTTGGCGTCGACCCGACACTCGACGTCGTCGTTGGAAGACTCGCTGCAGCTTCTGCACGGACACACAGGCGCAACGCACACGGCGCTGGCGTTTAGTGACGCCGACGACGACGTGCACGCACTCTTTCCCATGCTCAGCGAGTCGTCGTTTGACTATGAGGACGACGCCAAGTCCCAGCACGACCACAACGCCGATTCCGCCGCGGCGTTTCCCGACGATTTGTCGCCGATTATGACACCGAGGCTCGTGCCCAAGACGCGTAGCTCTCCACGTGCCGCACCGCGTAACGAAGAATCGATTCCCAACGCTACCCCTAATACTCCCACGGCGATTCTCCAGCCGCGCAGGAAAGTAACGGCTCCAGCGACCACTGCAAAAGACACAAAGGTGGCTACCACCGTCGGCATTGCGATTCCATTTCCAGATCATGATTTGGCGCCAACAAAAGCACTGGCGACGCTAACTCCACCGGCGAATCGTCCGCGCCGACGGCGGCTGCGGTCCACAACGCTCACCGCCGCGCTCACGCACTGGACCGCGCACGAGCAGAATATGTTTTTCCTCGTGTTCAAGCCCAAGTGGTCGATCGCTTCGCCGTCTCCCGAGCAGTTTGCGACACTGCTGCTCGAGCGCTTTGACGCTGTGAGCGACAAGCTCCGCAGCACCCACAAGACGAGCCACGACGCCGAGGCGTTTTACACCACGATGCTGCACGCCATCATCGATCTACTGGAGGCTGTCGCCCCCCACGACATTGACCTGCTAAACCCCGACGAAATCCGCATTGCGTTGTGGTGCTGGCACAAGCTGTTGGCGGATAGTCCCAAGCGTGCAGACTTGGAGCAGATGGAGGATGCCACAGAAGAGCAGAAGAAACCACTGGCGCAGGAGCTGCGTCAGTCGATTGTGCGAAGCCGTCGACAAATGCGCAAAGCAAAATCCACACGTCAGACAACAGCAGCTGTGGTAGACGAGTCGCTTGCTTTACCTGCTGGATTGGATGCAGTCGAAGAAATGGAGAGTCTGGAAGGGCTGTTGCGCGAGGCACTTGAGCACTCGAGTCTGCCGTCGTACCTCTATCAACTGGCGCCGGTCGAGGCCAACACGGTGCCAGTGGTGCACCACCCCATAGTGCGCAAGAAGAACCGGAAGCAACCAGTGTCGGCTGTCGCGACGGCCGGTCAGAAACGGCCACGTAGCGAGTCGATGGAATTGTACCATGCGTTCACGAACGGCACGCCGTTGCCGTCGCTGTCCAGTCAAGAGACTAGGTTCCGTCCATCGTTTGTGACGCCGCCCGTGGGGCACCCGTCCAAGAAATCAAAGCACGAGCGACTGAACCAAACTCCACAGCAGTCGTCTGGCAAGAAAATCTACATCAAGCTCCGCATGGTGCCGCGCGACACGCAAACCAAAGAGATGGTCGAACGCTGCGGCTGCAATCCCAAGGTCGAGCTGAAGCTGAGCTCGACCAAAAAAGTCTCGGATGTGCTCGATCACATGACCAAGAAGTGGACCAAAGTCCAAGCGCTCGTGGACGAACACACCACGCTCCACTTTTTCCAAAAAGATAGTGCTGTGGCGAGTCCTGAGGTGACGGCATCGACGACGCAAACGAACGTGGATGAGACCATGATGAAGAGCTGGTCGCACCGCAACCACGACGTGACGTGTTTGGATATTTGGAAGCAGTCTGGCAAGGTGAAGAACGACGAGTACATTGCGGTGGTCTCGTATATGTGGTGCGTCGAGGACGCAGTGGATACCACCGGCAGTCTGGGACCCTGGGTCGACGGCGACCCGGCACAGCTCCTCGACTTGTTGGATCGGGGGATGGCGCACACCCAAAAGCACCTCGCGTTTGATCAGGACGAATGCAGCAGCAAGGACAATTCGCCGCTTGCGAGTCCCCTCAACCTCAACGACCCATCGACGCTAAGTGATCGAGAGCACAAAGCTGCGTCGGTTCTGCCGCTCGAGAAGAAGCAGCAGAGTCTCCAGGCGTTCAGTGAGACCATCGCATTCGATACTAAATCAGCCACCGAGGCTGAAGCCGGCAATACGGAAGAGCAGCTCTCGCTGGCGTCGCTTCCAGAAGACGCATTGAGTGAACTCATGGAGCTTAGCCCGAATTCACAGCGCATGCGTCGACGACGCATTACACCCGTGCTCGTGTCAACGAGCGAGTGGCAGATCTGAGGAAATATCTAATAGCACAGTCACTAAAGTCCGCAGCGCACCGCTAGTCCCCACCCTGCGGATCTCGAACATGCAACGTGAAGCGTATCGTAGAGACAGAGATCGCATACCTTAGTCAACTCTAGCTACTTCTATTGACGCTCTATTTCTCACTCGCGAGCACAAGTCGGTAGCGAAACCCACTCTCGAGCGAGAGCACGTTGCCCAGCGCTGCCGTGCCAGGCACGCGCTGGATGCCCTGCGTGAACGTCCACTCGAACGCCTTGCCGTCCTGGGTCAGCAGCGTCGTGTTGTCTACACCTTTGCCGAGTTTGTCGACTTTGCCAAGCACCAGCTCTTGGCAGTTGTTGGCAATCTGGAATGGATTCGTGTGCATCTCAGACGACACTTGCACGAGTCGCTCGTCCTGCTCCTTGCGTCCCGAAGGCGTGCGCCCCACGAGCCACAGTTTGTTGTCGTCTACATTTGCACAGAGTTAGAGAGAGCACCTCCTCCGTCCATAAAAAGATAGGGAGGCACTCACCTGTGATGAAGCTCGTGTGAAAGTGGCTGCACTGCAATAGTCGCACGGGCTCGCGTGTCTTGATTAGCCGCGGAATCACTTGGTCGCCAGCGCCCCCATCGTCCTTTCCGTTTGGATTCAATAGCTTGCCCCACACATAGAGTTCGCCGTCTTTTGTGATGGCCGTCGAGTGATTGAAGCCCGCGTCGACGCGGACGACGCCGCGGTGCTTGAGCGCGAGGATTTCGTGCGGTGTCGTGACGTTCGCTGTGCCAAAGCCCAACTGCCCGCGCTCGCCTTTGCCCCACGAAAACACATTCCCTGCTTCAGTCACCGCAAGTCCGTGCTGGTAACCTGCTGCGATGTCGACGACCTTTTCGCCATCACCTAATACAATGTGGGTCGGCTCGCCAACCCGCACGCTCTCTTGGCCGTTACCGCACTGCCCGTAGCTGTTGGCACCAACCGTAAACAGCTTTCCACTGTCGGTGAGTAAAAACGTCAGCGCCGTCGAGCAGACCATCTTGGCCACACGCTCGCCTTCGGGCAGCTCCAGCTCCATGGGCAACAGAGTGTCAATGCCGCCGCGGCGTGTAAAGTTGTTGAGCACCGAGAGCATCCACGGCGCAAAGCGCTGCATGTTGGTCGCGCGGATCACGTCGCGGAACGAGTGCGTGCGTCCGTACACAAACGCACGACCGTCCTGCGTAACAAAGCCCGCGTGGGCCCAGCCGGCTGAGAGCTCGCGAATTGCGAGGCCGGCGGTGCTCGCAAGCGGCGTTAGCTCGGCGACATCGTCATAGGAGCCTGTGCCCAGTGAACCGAGAAAACCTTCGCCGTACGAGTAGAGATTGGCTCCAGCGCGTCCGGCGACAGTCGAGCAGCAGCGCCGCGTCGCGGGCGTCAGAGCGAACCGCTTCATGGCTATGGTCTTGTTGTGGTCTTACACCACACATAACGCACTTGAGGGTTACGAACCTAATCATGATATGTGGACTGTTCGTATCGCTATCAAAAGTGGGTACACTGTCATCTCAGGAGGTCCGCGCGATCATCGCATCGGACAGTGCGTGCAGTGGATTCGCGCTTGGCATCATTCCCTGCTTCCCCTCTCTTCCCTGGTCCCGCGATCTCTCTTGTCGCCCTCTTCAACGCACATCACACAAGCACTACTATGACGGACGTAACAAGCGTGGCGCTCGCAGCCAAACGTGCCTGTGAAATCCCCAAGGGCGGGCTCTGCCTGCTCGTGATCGACCAGCAAGTCGACTTCCACCCCGGCGGCTCCCTCGCAATCCCCACTGCAAACGACGACGCCAAGCGCATCGCGGCTTTCATCCACGAGCATAAAACGAAGTTATCGCAGCTCGTACTCACGCTCGACTCGCACCAGCGCTACCACGTCGCCCACGGCGTGTTCTGGGAGAACGCCCAAGGCGAGGCGCCGGCGCCTTTCACGCTCATCACGGCCAAGGACATCGCCGACGGCGTCTGGAAACCACGCGACCCACAGCTCAAAGAGTATGTGCTGGCGTACACGCAGTCGCTCGAGCAGAGTGGAAAGTTCACGCTTTGCATCTGGCCCGAACACTGCATTATTGGCACACCCGGCCATGCGATCGTCGAGAACGTCCACGCCGCGGCGCTCGACTGGACCAAGCACTCGCTCAAGCAGATTCAGTACGTCATGAAAGGCAGCAATTCGTTCACGGAGCATTACTCGGCGCTCCGAGCCGAGTACGAACTGCCGCACGATCCGTCTACAAGGTACATAGTATGGACGAGAGACTAGGAGAATATTCTCTAACCCATGGATCTATGTAGTCTGAACCAGAGCCTCGTGGACGTCCTCAAGCACGCCGAAAGAGTTGTGATCTGTGGTGAAGCCATCTCACATTGCGTCAATTATACGGTGCGCGACCTTGTGGCCGCGTGGCCGCAGGATCGACTCAGGGATTTGGTCATTTTGACCGACTGTGCGTCACCCGTGCCGGGCTTTGAAGCTGCTGGCGAGGTACTAAGCTCTCATGTTCTGAAACGAACGAGATCGGCAGGTGGGCGGCGACTGACGCACTCGATGCTGCTGTTTCTGATAGCAATTCCTCAAAGACATGGCTGCCGAAGGGCTCACGCTGACGAAATCAACCGAGTTTGCGTTCCATGCCTAAAGCGGCAATTCACATCGCTTTGGGCCTATGAGAAAGGATACTATATTGGCCGAATGATGAAAGAATGTGAAGCGTTGTGGACAATGACGGACATGTGATTTTGTTTGTACGTAGTGGACTGCGACAGACGCCAGGTCCTACGACTGTGGCTTGTTTGTGCTACAGTAGTAGTCGCATCTCGTTATCGCAGCGGACGAATGCGGCGGACCGCTGGCGCTGGTGACGGACACTAACTGATAGGCCGGCGGTGCCGTCTCATCTTGTTATCCTTGTACAATAGCATTCATCTTCACTCTCACAACATGGATCTCGATTTAAATAGAAACGCGAGCACTTGCCTGCGACGACCACACACAGGCGGATGCACAACGCGTACAAAGCAGACCCTCTCAGTCGAGCGACTGGTTGCAGAGCGGACAAACAGGCTTGCGGTCAGCATTGACCGACGTAAAAGCCCACTTGTCCAGACACTCCAAGTGAAACTCGTGCTTGCACCGCTTGAGCAGCCGCATGAGATCGCCCGACTGGTACTCGTCGCAGCAGATGCAGCACGTGTCGTTATTGGTCGGGCCGCCGCGAAATTCAATCAGTAAATTCACGAGTTCGCGGCGCTCGACGCAGCCAGCAAAGTCGACGGCGCGACGCTTGAGACGGTCCTTGAGTTCGTGAATCGATGCGTCGCGGATCTCCTCGGGGGTCTTGAACTCTTCCATGGGCATGCCTTGGATCGTGCGCATGACGTCGTTAAACGACTGCTCGGCATTCTGCGCAGCAGCAGCGCCACGCGCCGTGGTCGACGCCATGGCGTCGCGGCGCTGGCGTTCGCGCGTGTGGGCTTCTTGGACAAATTCGCGCCAGGTCAAATGAGGACTCGTGCCACGCATAAGCACCATTTGACGGATCACGCCGTAAAACTTGAAGAAAGCGATGATCGCGAGCGCGAGCACAAACATGAGCGCGACGGTGACAATTGCGTCGCTGTCTTCGTCGGTGGCGTTCGACTGCAGCAGCGGCACGATGACCTGCACAAAGACGAGCAGCGCGACCATCCACGGGTTGTCGGACGCGTTCATCATGACGATCATGGTGGCTTCGGCGGTAGGGCTTGTGGACGCCGAAAGAGAGGGGAGGGAGGAGAGGAGGGCACGTGACTTGACGTGACAGCGGAGCGTACGGATTAACTTACACGGAGCTCAAGTGGCGATGCTGCATCACGTCGCCACGGGGAACAGAACATGGGCCGAATCCTCCTAATAATAGACCCTCACTGTCTCTGGCACACAGTGATGAACCAGAATTTTTGGAACGTCAGTTACGAACACATATCGCCTATCTAACAGTTACGAACTGGTAATGCATGATCCATACGCATTTTCAGCACCAGCTACGAGGGCGAACGAGCATCATGACGATGGCGAACGTCCCGGCGCTGATCCCGCCGTTCCGCTTCAGTCCAGTGCAGCACGAGCTCTTCCGCGGCTCATACCCAACGCTAAAAAACTTTCGCTTTCTGCGGCGTCTGCAGCTCAAGACCATTGTCTCAGTGATTCCCGAGCCACCGACTTCGGACCTCTTTGACTTTTGCCTCGACGAGAAGATCACCAACCACCATTTCTACGCTGAGAAATTCACGTCCGACAACGTGACCGTGTCGCCATCGGTTGTCGCGCAGATTTTGCAGCTGCTGATCAAACAGGAGAATTTACCACTCTATATCCACTGTCTTGATGGTGCGAATGTCACGGGTATTATCATCATGGTGCTGCGCAAGCTGCAGAACTGGACCAAGATGGCGACGGTGTCCGAGTTCTGTCGGTTCACGCGCGATCATGGGATAGAGAAAGACGAGTCCGAGTATTTGTCGGCGTTTTCCGAAGAGATTGTTGTGCCATCGGATGTCCCCAAGTGGCTCTGGAACGGTCTCCGCATTTCCAAGCACCCGACCATGATTATCCACCAGCCAGACCTTGAAGCCCAGACTGCCAGTGCCGCCGACGGAAGCGCCGCCACGAGGTGCGTTTATCGTATGACTATTCGAAGAGTATTTATTAATGAGTGCAATTTTACAGTGGTGGGCAGGGCCTTAAGTGGGAGACCGAGGTGGACAAGACCGAAGCGATCATTCGTCAGTTTGACGAAGCGAGTCGCACGCGGACACTGCTGGACGCGGGTGACGTAGGCGACGACGCTGACGCCATTGACGAAGCGCTGCACGACATTACGATCCCGCGATCGCTCGAGGCACTGGATCTCGCAGGTGTTTAGTAACTCACTCTATAGTAGTAGTATTTATGAGAGAGGAAGGCAAATGAGGTTTGTTTTGTATGCGCTGGATTTTTGTATAAGCATTACTATTCCGACACTTCAGTGTCTAGTGGGCCGCCACCCGCGCGTCGCCGTTCGACTTTTCGTCCCCCAGCATTCGCTCCTTGGCCGCCAAGAGGCGGTTCACGGCATTCACGTATGCGGTCGCCGACGCCACGAGAATGTCCGTGTTGGCCCCGTGGCCCACGTACTGGCGGTTGCGCGACACGCCGGTCTGCGGGTTCACCAGATCGCCCCGCGATCCAACATGTGAGTCGGCCTCGTTGTCGGCGTCGGCGTCGGCTTCTACCCGCACCGTGACTTCGCCGAGCGCCGTCGTGCCGTCCGTGATGCTGCTGACCGTGTACTCGTTCAGCTTCATGTCGGTCATGCCGGTCGCGCGCTTGATCGCGACGTAGATCGCATCAATCGGTCCCGTGCCCATGGCGGCCTCGCTCACTTCGGCGCCGTCCTTAAACGCGAGCGTCACGGTCGCCGTCGGCTTGACCCGGTTGCCCGCGGTCACGTGGACCGACGTCAGCGTCCAGTACGTCTCGGGCTTGTAGAGTTGGTCCGAGACAATGGCTTCAATGTCGGCGTCGGTCACGACCTTTTTCTCATCCGCCAACACCTTGAATTTGTCTACGTAGTAGTCGAGCTGCTCGGGCGTGAGGTCGGTGAACCCGAGCTGCTCGAGACGCTTGCCGTAGGCGTGGCGGCCCGAGTGCTTACCCAGGACCATTTTGTTTTCGGTCAATCCGACCGACTCGGGCAGCATGATCTCGTAGGTGGCTTGGTGCTTGAGCACACCGTCTTGGTGGATCCCCGACTCGTGCGCAAACGCGTTGGCGCCGACAATCGCCTTGTTGGGCTGCACGGCCATGCCTGTGTAGTGCGACACCATGCGGCTCGCGCGCATAATGTGCGTCGAGTCGACGGTCGAGTAGACCGGGAAATGCTGCGGCCGCGTCTTGAGCGTCATGATGATTTCCTCCAGCGCCGTGTTGCCGGCGCGCTCGCCAATGCCGTTGAGCGTGACTTCGCATTGGCGCGCGCCGCCCTGGATGCCGGCCAGCGCATTAGCCGTGGCCAAACCCAAGTCATTGTGGCAGTGCGTCGAGAAGACGGCCTTGTCACTGCCTGGCGTGTTCTCAATGAGGTAGCGAAACAGTGAGCCGTATTCCTCCGGTACGGTGTAGCCTACTGTGTCGGGAATGTTGAGCGTCGTCGCACCGGCCTTGATGACTTCGCTCAGCACTTCGCACAGAAAATCGGGGTCACTACGACCCGCGTCTTCGGGTGAAAACTCTACGTCGGACGTCAGACTCGCCGCAAGCTTGACGGCCTCGACCGCGCGGCGGATGCACTCGTCGCGCGAGATCTTGAGTTTGTACTTAAGGTGAATGTCGGACGTCGCCAGGAACGTATGGATGCGGTGCGACGGCGCGTGCTTGACCGCGTCATAACAACGCAAAATGTCTTTTTCGGTTGCGCGCGCAAGGCCAGCAATGGTCATGGGCAGACCGGTCTTGCGGTTGGTCGTGAGCGGCCCAATCTCTTTCGCAATCGCGGCGACCGCTTCAAAATCACCGGGCGACGAGATCGGGAAGCCGGCTTCGCATACGTCGACGCCCATGAGGCTGAGCGCACGCGCAATATCCAGCTTCTCGCGGAAGTTGAGCGTCGCGCCAGGCGACTGTTCGCCGTCGCGCAGCGTCGTGTCAAAGAGGATCAGACGGTCCTTGCCCTCGGCAGCGGCGGCATCAGTGGCGGGTGCATTGGGCATGGCGCGTGCTTGCGAAGCGGACGCAATCGACCGCGCGGCCGAGGCTTTGGCCAGTGACTGGACTCTCCGCGAAGCGTGCTGCAGCATTGGGTGACGGGGAATGGACGGGGAACAGCAGAAGGAGGGACAAGCGACCTATGCGGCGCGTGGGGAATTGCAGAGTAAGTGGCGGGGAAGAGAGAGAGAGGGAGATGCGGGTCGCCAATGCTACTGTATGAGGCTCCGAGGTGTGTTTGCGCCGCTACGTTTTGTTGGCACCACAATGTTGGCCAAGAGTTGGTGTTGGTAGATTGAACCTCAGCTCTGATGGTGCCTGTTTGGCCAAACGCCAAACGCCACGCGATCTTTGTTGCTTGGGGTACTGTTCTAAGTTAGGTTATGGTTTCAGTTGGCTGACAGATCACCGGCTCACAAAGGCGTAAAAGTCGGAAAGTTCTGGTGGTCGGGTTGATGGGTCCAAAGCATTAACGGGTTTGACAGATGTCTCACGTCTCACGACAAAAGACAAAAGACAAAAAACCCGACCCGTGACCCACAAGCCGAAATGAAACCTTCGATTTTTCATCATGGCTACAGTTAGCTGAGAATCAGAAGCGATTACAGTGTACATGTTGCTCTTGCGGCCACGGTGGCTTGAAATAAACCATGCTCCATGATTGACCGCACAAATGATGCGGAACACCGTGACGTCAGCCAGATTGATGAGACGACAGTCACTATTTCACTTAACTGTTCGGTTCTGCGCGTAATCGTCTCCTTCAATCTGTAATGGGGTCGTGAGACCTCCAAGCCATTCTGTCACGGCGGTACCTTGCAGCGACAAAGCATCCGTATCCAATGACTCTGTAGCCTCCCCCATAAATCGTCAAGTAATGTACGGGACAGAGGATACCGTCTACGGCACGACGTGTTGATGGTTACAACGACCGACGTGGCTTGGTCGGTGCTATCACCGCACTGACTATGTAGGCTGTGTGGGTCATCTATAGCCGCTGACCGGTGACTAGTTCCTCTCTGGGCCAAACACGTTTGTGCTCAAGATTGAGTCGACACTCATCGCCGTCTTCATCCACTCACGGCAGGCGACGAAGCTGGAAACGCGGTTATCGACAATAATCTTGACCAACGCGAAGTTGTTGCAGCCGACGCTGCGGACTCGCGCGTGGCCCAGTTGCTGCAATGTCATGAAGTGCTGTTGATCGAGAGAGTTGTCGAGTACGTCAAGCTGGAGATCTTCGTCTGCACTCCAACAACGCTTGAGTTGTTGGTCACATCCACGAACACTCGTGCTGTCGGTAGAATACGGCAGAAACGCGAGCTGGTTTAGACTCACATCGCGCTGTCTTCGGAAACCCAGTCGCGAACGACGTGAGCTGGTCATGATCAAGGAAGGACGACGAACGCCCAGCGTCCGTTGATTATTGCACGAGGCAAATTGGCCAGACTGGAGCTTGTCAATCCATGCGGTTGTACAACTGCAATCCAACCACATCACGGTCGGAAAAACTGCTGAAAAGTTCGCCGCTTCTGGTTGCTCTCTGATTTTCGCAGACATGCGTCGATATGGACATCGATCGCAATCGCGTTTCCAGCATTGATCATATTCCCGCAGATCGGACACGGCTGGAACCCACGCGCAGCTGGTTCATCAGTAGGAGGTGCCTTGGTTTGCACGGGACCAAAGAGACTTGGTCGAAGCGTGTTTGGGTTGGTTTTTGCCATCACACGTGAACGTTGCTCGCTTGTGATGGAATTGACTGACGTGTCGTTCTGTGTGTATGCATGGATCGCGAGCTGCCTCTTTTCCAAGCTGCGGTTCTTCTGCGCGTTTCCCACACCGCCATCATCGCTCTCTTCGTAGTTGACTCCACCGCTGCCACCATCACCTTCATCCGCTGACAATTGCGCGATCTCCAGAGGGACCTCTTCAGAGGTCATGAGAGACGTCGTAAAGGTGTCCATCACGACCTGTCGCTTCCTGGTCTGAAATCCATCATCGGCCAAGCTCGTACCATCCAATGCCACCAACGCGGACGCGCGCACGCCCATGAGACGCAACCGAAGAGGCACTTCTTTCCGCAGCAACTCGATTGCGTGGCCAAGCAAATCGTCTTTGGACCGCACTGTGCGTGCAGTACTCACAGCCCGACTCCGCACCGAAAAATCGACGCACTTGAGTTTGAGCGTGATGGTCTTGGCGCCGTGTCCACCCTCCTGCATGTCGGCGGCGAGGCGGTCGCACAGTTCATCACAGATCTTCTCAAGTGTCCTGGGGTCGGCAATCCCACGTGCTGAGAACGTGCGTTCGCGACTGTAGCTTTTCCGTCCACTGGATTCTTCCTCACGCTCGGCGCCTTGCAATCCCATAGAGATTCGCAGCAGCCAGGACGCAGTGCGTTCTGAAAACAAGCAGCCAATCTCGACGCGGCGGTCATAGAGATCCTTGCCGGTCGTGATCCCAAGCGCAGCGTGCAGCGTCTTCTCCATGACCTTTCCAATGCCACCAATTTTGCGGACGGGCAGCGTCTCCACAAACGCAAGTACATCGTCTCTTGTGAACGGCAGCAGGTACTGACCGTTGGGTTTGTTAAAGTCGGAACAAATTTTCGCAAGCATGGTGTTGGCTGCGATGCCGGCGCTCGCTGTCAGCTGCGTTGTCTTGAATATTTTGGCTCGGATTTCATCCACGATCGCAGCAGCAACAACTTGGCGCTGTTCGGGTGGGACTACACTTGATACGCAAGTCCGATTCCGTTTCCGTTTCCGAGTGCTATCACTGGTCGACTCGCAGAATCCACTCGTCGATGACGATTGCTGACGTCCGTCCTCCTCGCTTCCACCGCCAAAATTATCCGTACACGAATCATCAGCTTCTTGAAAGCCGATTGTTTCAATATCGTCGTCCTCGTCACCACTGCCGTCGCTGTTACTATGACTTCCGAAGGCTCCTGTCCGCGAGTACCTCGCCCAGTTCGTCTCCATGAAGTCGGTAATGTCGCAATACACTTCGTCCAGACTCATGGCACGAAACTCCGGGTCGTAGTGCGCAACTATGTCTCGAATCTGTGCAGAAATGACCGTGTACTTGTTAAAATTGGGCGGCACAATCACCAAATCCGGACACAATTCCTTGCCAATGAATCCAGGCATGGCCGCGCGTACACCAAATTTACGGGCCACGTAGTTGGTCGTCGACAGCATCCCAATGCCGCCCACCGCAAGTGGTACGTCGCGCAGCGAGGGGTTGTCGCGCATCTCCACGGCGGCGTAGAACATGTCCATGTCAACAACGACCATGGTCCGTGAGAGATCGCGCGCGGTCTCCATCGTCGCGACTTGTGCGTCGATCTGACGCCGCAGCGTCTCACGCCGCGCCACACTAAGCGCCTGTAGTTTGGCGCGCATAATGGCAATACGCGCTTCGACTTTGTCGTTTTGCTTGATCGAGTTTTGGAAAAAGAGCGAGTCCTTGGACATCTCAAACACGACCTTCTGGACGTGGGCCTTGTCGACTTCGTGCATACCTGCTTTGGCCGCCGAGAACACAAACATTTGCGCTGCCTGAGTGGCCGTCGGGGGTGCTGGCTTCGTATTGACGATCGGTGCAGCGCGAGAACTAGAGTCGGATGCTGTCGCTTGATCTGGGCTTTTTGAGACTATTCCGCTTTCATTTTCAAGCGGAAAAGTCGCCATTTCAGACATTACGTGGTGAGCACCACCATCATCATGAGATGCTTGGTGATGGGAATCTGCCGCATCTTCTTGGTCTGCAGTTAATGCTGTGGACATGTTCGTGCGCCAAGCGCAATTGCGTCATGTGGGTGGAGCATTCAAATCCAACTTTAGGCGGGTCACCCGTTTTCAAAAGATGGTGTTCAGTTCATGTGGTCCACGCTATCGCAGTCTGAAACTACGTGGCTCACATTAGTTTGGGACTATTTTCGCGCGAACCGACGCAAGTCCAGCAGCATTACCCGCCAGAATGATGTAGCCATGTCTGAACTGAGAGGCAGGGAAGCCACCAGACCAATGACGCTAACGCCCTCAAAATAGCGACCTGTGGGTGCCCGATGAGTTCAACTGTCGCTTCAGGCACAACTTGTGGGAGGACCCAACACTAGCAAACACACAGCGTCGCCATGGACGAAGAAGACCACCTCTCGTTCTTCCTCGAGTGGTACGACCCCCAAGCCGCCCAGCTCAAACCCTACATCCTCCACTTCTACGGCGACCAGACCCTCGAACTCGTCAGTGGCATTTGGTACCCTATCATTTCTCATTCCTTACACTCAAACTCTCAATGCCGATGTTTCAGATTGAGCGCAACACGCGACGCATCTTCCTCAAGCGCATTCGTATTCCGACCGTGTCGCTCAAAGACCTCTTCATTGGTGCCTCCCTTTCCGTGTGCGGCCACCCACACAGACCCCACACCTCTAGCAATTGCTGACGTTTCTTTCTTGTGTGGTCCTACAGTTACTCCCGCCAGCTCACAGTTCTCGAGGCCGCTAATGAATACACGCGAAACCAACTCAAGCGCCAGGTATCCAAGGTTGCATTCATCGTGCTGCCCAAGGGCTACCACTCTATGGGCAAGATCGTAGCTGCGATTGAACAGAGCACTAGTGGCGACAGCGTCCAGATTGTGAACGCGCTGATGCTGCAGCTTGACGCGAGCCATTTGCCTATCTTGTCGTCCCAGTTCAGCCCGCCGCTTTTGAGTGCGCAGCTTCAGCAGCAGCAGCTCGTGACAAAAGACGTGTCGCTGGCAATCGAAGTCAAAGTCTCTTCGTCCGACGCCCTCGACGCCATTCAGACAAAGCTCGCAGCCGCACGGCTTAGCGACTTTGTGCTCGTCAGCGACAGGGGCTTGGATAGCTTGCTCGCCACCGGCCCGGTTCCTACCACAGCCGTACTGGATAATTGCTCGCTGTGTCTCTTCCGTCCCCGCATGCTTCATGAACGCCGCGTGGGTGAGTTGCTCGACAAAATCCTCACCGCCGGCTTTGAGATATCGGCGCTCAAGCTGTTTCATTTCACAACAACCGACGCCGACGAATTTTTCCGCGTCTACAAAGGCATTTCACGCCAGTACCACGAATTGCTCAAGTACATGACGTCGGCACCCGTGATAGCCCTCGAAGTGCGAGGCGACGATGTCGTACGGACGTTTCGCGAATTTTGCGGCCCGCACGACGTCGAGATTGCGCGGACGCTGCGGCCCACGAGTGTGCGCGCGCGGTTTGGGAAAACCAACCTCCATAATGCTGTGCACTGCACCGACTGCCCCGACGACGGCGTGCTTGAGACGCAATTTATCTTCACGGCCCTTAGCTAGACGAGAGGAATAGAACAACATTGCTTTGGTCCGAACATTTATTTTAAACAAGTGGAGCGACGGCAACGCCAGCTCGTCCATCTACCCGCAGCCCGACTCGGTCGACTCGTACGCAAACTCGACGACCTTGCCGTCTTTGGTGCGGCGGAAGCGCGTTTCAATTGGATCAAACCCTTGCTCCTTGGCGTCGTAGACGGCCCACGCCGGCGTCGGCGCAATGTAGTCGTCAGCCGTAAACGGCGTGCCGTCTTCATAGTACTTCGCAATGAGGTCGTGAAACTTTTCATAGTCGATCCACGTGTGCCACTTGCCTTCAATGCAGAACTTTTTCTTGGCAATGAGCACGCAGTTCGAGTGCGAATGCTCAGCCGCGAGACCGTACTCGCCCGACACGCGCTCGCACAGCGCCGCGCAAAAGCTGCGCACTTCTTCGTGCCACGGCACATTCTTCATGGTCAGATCCGAGCCGTCCGATTTACCGCAATACGTTACGGCCTTGACTTCAATGAGATCGGGCTGGCCAATCTGGATGAGCTCGGCATAGTTGTCGAGCTCTTGCATGTTGTAGTCCTTTACGAGTGTAAGGCGGTACACCGTTCGCTGGCCCTTGAGCTTCAGCTGCTCAAGGCACGAGAGGAAGCGCTCCCAAAAGTCCTTGAACAGCGGACGGTCCACGGCCTGAAGCGACTCCTTGGTCGCGGCATCGACACTCACATACAACTGCGTAATCGGTTCGAGCTCGTGGATCTTGTCGGGGAACTGCGCGTTCGTCACGAGGAACGACGAGATGCGACGCGCGTGGAGCTCGCGGCAAAACTCGTTAATGTATGGGTACATAATAGGCTCGCCCACGAGCGAGAGCGCGCAGTGGCGCACGGTGAACGCCTCGAGCCAGCGGTCGGTGATGAGACCTGGCAAGCCCTTGAGTTCCTTGATCATGTTCTGGTGGCGCTCGACAGCGCCTTGCACGAGCACAGTCGGCTCGTCGGTCTTCCATCGCCACACGCGGCCCACGGGGTTCTTGTGGTGACGCCAGCAGAACACACACTTGTTGGCACAAGCCAAGCTCGGCGTGGTCTCCATACACTGGTAGCTTGTGATACCGTAGAACGTGTGTTTGTAGCATCCGCCGCGGCCGCGCAATTGGTGCTTGGTCCAGCGGCAGAGCTTAACCGCACTGTGCGTGCCAATGATCTTGTAGCCTTCTTTGGTCAGAGCCTTGCGCTGCATGGGCGTGATCATTTCGCGCGAGAGTGTCGCTGCCTCAGACTCTTTCATTGACTTGCCAATGTCTTCAACGTCGACGACGCCATTGTCGTCACCAGTGTCCTTGGCGTCGTTCTGCTCGGCTTTCTTGTCGTCATCCTCTTCATCTGAGAACTCGCCAACCAACACTTTCTCGTTCATGAAATCTTCTTCGTTCAGTTCGATCGTTTCGCCATTGGCTTCGTCGACTTGGGCCTGCTTGGCTTTCTTCTGCCGACGAAACTCTTTCTGCGAGAGCCATTGCGAGCCGTTCGCCTTGTCGGTCGTTGGTGACGTGGCTTTTCCCTGCAGAGACGACGCGTGCATGTCCGAGACGTACTCGCACATGGACGCAATGAGCGTGTCGCGCCACTGCTCAAAGGGCTTGGTCTGATCCACGCTGTCGTCGGCGAGGCCGAGCGGACAGAGCAAGGGCGATCCCAAGGTCGTGAGGTCGCTGTCGACTTGCTTAGCAGCCGTCCCATAGTGCTCGTCGTACTCGGCGCTGCCGAGCCCAAAGACCGCGTGCGGCACTTTTTCAAGCCAGAGCTTGGACACGCGAAAGTCGAGCGCCATGTCGTTGAGCCACGCGCAGAACACGCGCGCGTCCTGCGGTGGTACGCCGTGCGTCCATGTTGACATAATGACCACTACGATCGCTTCTTGCTCGAGGTTGTCTTGGTCATAGTCTTTCATGTTGACCACGCTGGTCTGGAAGTGGAAGCCTGCAATGTGGAGCGCAAACAGCGCGCGCTCGAGGTTCTCGGCCATGGTTTTGGACGTGCCAGTCTGCGTGCCGTAGATAATGCGCACAGGCACGGTCGGCAGCTCCGGTGCGTCCGATGAGGTTGATTTCTTCGTGGGTTTCTTCGTGCGACCGGCCTTGCGCGTCGGCGACACTAGTTTCTTGGGTGTTTCATTCGTGGGCGCGATGCCGTGGGTCTTCACAAAGTAGTAGACACCGACAGCAGCCGTTGCTAGCAATAGCGCACCCATGGCGGCGCTCTTCTTAGAAGGGCCAGCGCGCGTAGGAGTCGTCATTCTGGCGACGGGCTTGGGGTGGTTTTACGCCGGACAAACGTTGCAAGTGCCCAAAGCCAATCGTGAGTTGCGATGGTCCACCGAACAAGACGCACCAACAAAATCGCGATTTTAGAAATTATCAAAACACGGTTGTCCGAACCTTGGTCAGACGAATAGACGGTAGGTTCAAATGAATTGCAATTCAGAAAATGAATTGCAATTGATAAAATGAATTGCAGTAACGCCTGGATTCAGCCAATCAGGGCGGCGCACCATTGTGTCGGCCGGGGAGAACCACACGCCGTCGCGATTCCCCACTCCCCGTAACAACAAGCGATCGAGCCAATATGAGCAGCAAGGGCACGTCGTTCTTCCGCCAGGCAGGCCTCTCCTACCTGCAGTACGCCAACAAGTCGGCCAACGTGTTGCGCGAAACGCTCAAGGAGCCGATCAAGAGCAAGGTGCTGTTCCGCAACAAGGTTGAGTTTGCCGCTTTCAAGTGGGCCGACGGCGAGCGTGGCAAGCGCGGTGCGTGATGAGATCCAGGGAAATGGAGAAAATGGGTCACGAGGACTCACTGGCTGTAATTTAATGATATTTTGTAGTGGACGTGGACTCGATCAAGAAGGCGGCCGAGATGTTCAAGACGGCTTAAATCCGGTCTCGTAGTGTCTCGCGCCGTAGTAAATATGCATAGTCCGAGAGATTCCTCCCTCGTGTTTGTTCCTTCGCGCGGCGCCTTCCACCAATTTTTTTCACCACAGCTGGAGAGGAGACTTATCGATGGGGTGCGCCGTCAGGCGCGACGGATACGATGCGGATGATTCAATGAACTCTTCAAACCACGCTTGTGTGATTATGACTCTCCATAGGCATCCGTGACATAAAACAGGAAAGATTCAACAAGGCACAAGCTGAAACCAAGCACACTGTGTCCGCCGGAAAAGCATCATTACGTGTGATTCTACTTGGGGAATAATCTACGCCGTCTAGCTTGGTCCACTGGCGTCACTCAATGGTGAAGGCATCCGCGTCCGAGTGAAGCGACTTGCGTCGATGAAACCGTACCGACGTGCGGATCCAGTGAACCAGCAATAGCGGCGGCAGTACGACCACGGCGACGCCGACGCCCGTGGCGCCGACCACCACGGCCGCGCCGACCGCTACGGTTTTGGTCACAGCGCGCACGGGCTTGCAGTTGCCAAATGTGGGGTCTTTCGATCGCAAGAACGACAGCGGCACGCACAGCGTCTCGTCGTGCGTGTCCCACGGCCGCAGACACAACCAGCAAAATTCGGCGTCGCACTGAAAGCAGCGCATGTGCGCGCAGCCGCCTTGCTTCTCGATGTCGGTTTTGCAGCTCGGGCACTTGTGGACGTTGCTGCGGTTGCGCCACTTGTCGTACCGCTTCTCTTTGCGGCGACACGTTGGGAAAACGTGAAAGTCGTTGCCGCATTTCATGCACGCTTCGTGGTCGCAGGACGCGCACCACGCACGGCGCGATGTGGTGAAACGTGGCTCTTCAATCTTGGTGCAGCACCCCGGGCGTGGACAAAAGCGGACACCTGGTCGCTGGTTCTCGCGGTATTGGCCGTATTTCGCATAGGTCTCGGGCGACACATACTTTTGGATATAGTCTTCCGTCAGCGGCCGCATGCATTGGGGTGCGGGGCACACGAGCTTTTTTTCCGAAACTTCGCCTTCGAGGATCTTGTACTCCATGTAACGGCGCACGCAGGCGGCACAGAAAGCGCCGTGGCACGTGTCGCAGCTCTGCGTGTCGCTTGCATCCATGCGCTCGTAGCACACTTGGCAGTCGCGCTGCGCCGACGCCTGTATTGCTGCACTCTCGAGCACGATCGAGTGGTCAAAGAGATGGGCGATGGCCGCTGCATTAAGAGCAGCCTCCTGTGGTGTAGGCGGCGCGAGCGACGAAGAGGTCGACTTGCGTGGACGACTGCTGCCGACACTGCTGCGCCGCTCGTAGTGCGGCTCCAGATAATCGCGACGGTACTTGTGTGTGGAGCTGCTGCTGCGTGGGTGATTCAGTCGGCCGTGCGTGGTCTTGGTTTTGGTCAGCTTGGACGCTTTGCGCAGCTGCTCGTCGTAGAGCGCCGCCATGGTGTCGTCCGAAAGCAGCGAGAGCGGCTCGGTCTCGACCGCACGGCGTGGATGGATGACGCGCAATGGCGATCGCCGGATGCTGCTTAGCAGGCTGACCTGCTCCTCGTCGTCGCGACCGTCGAGCCGGGTATCGTTGGACGTGGAAGGAATTGAGCGCCGGTGGCGTTGCATCGTGTGCGGGTACGGCACGTGAGATCAGACGGCAGATGGGCAGGAGCGGGTGACGCAAACGAGAAAAATCGCACAATGGCGTAGGACAAACGCGTGTTGGTTGTACGGCGCCGACCGAATCGTGCGGAGGCGAGAGACTGCGCCATCACCTCGGGTCCTAGGTTCCGTTTAGGTCCGGAACTTTCGGAGGGGGGGACGAGAGGTCTCTCGCACGCACGTACGCACAAGCAAGAGGTCGATCTAGTCTCGCGACCATCCGCTGGCCCACGGGTGGACGAGCCGCGTTGATCGTCACGGCGCAGATGCCGTCGTGGGTCTTGAAGTGGTTTTACTGGACGGCGCTTGGGAGAGTTCTCGGATTTCTTCCATCGTATGGACTCAGTTCCGCGTCGGTTCAGACGCCACCACGAACTTATTCCCAAAAGTATCGACCACGTATACAAATCGTAAGATGCAACGAACAGTTTTGTGGCTCGAGAGATGGCTGCGCAAGTTCGTGCAAGCTCCGAACAATCGTCGAACGCGGTTCGGCACAGCAGCTGCAGCGTACACCAATTCTGCGTGTTGAAGCAAGTTCAACGCCTTCGTGTTTGTTGATGATCGGCCCAAGGCTCAAGGCCCAACCACCACCTTAAACAACTTATGTGGTGCTTTATTATGCTACGGGCACAGGGGGAGCAGCGTCCGGCGGCTCCATGCACTGCTCTGAGAAGGGCGGTTGGGCAGGACTGTGACTGCGTTGGATCGACGCCTTCGACAACGATCCGCTGTCGTTATGACAGCTACAAAATGGCGCGCGAGTTTGGTTTTCGAGTGCTGAGCCAGGCGCGTTCAAGGACTCGACTGAGCGCCGTCGCTGGAGTAGCATTCTAACCGGCGGGTTCGTGGCCGATGGAGAGGTGACTGCTGCTGCTTGGTTGGTAGATGCTGGTGCGTGGGGCGTTGGTGTCTTCCCGGAGGACCGTCGATGTCCAGGCTTCTCCTGCAGCAAGAAGAGAGGTGAGATGGCAGTTCCGTCAGTCATACCTTCTCCGAACGATAGGACGCACCATACGAGCTGGTGATACAAATGTCACGACGACAGGTACGACGGACGTCCCGCGGACCGCATTTGCATTACTACTCGTCCCGCGTGTCTTGGTAGGCGTCCGGAGAGGCGACGACGCTGCGGACCTAGAGAGAACCAAACACAAACAGACTGCCACACGTCAATACGATGACGCGTCAACACGTAATGCTCCACAGCACACGTGCAGCGAGATGCTGTCATGTACAGTGGACGCTGGACGCACCTTTTGATCCTGTCTGCGAGACTGAGCTCGACGGAAGGTTCCTTCTTCTTTCGATTCTTGTCATGCTGGGTGGAAAAGAGCATCCATCGTTCTCAGTCAGTGATCCCATTAGTGCCTCAGCAGGCTGAATATACGATTCCCACGCCCGCACATACCTTCTCGACCATTTCCTCAAACGTCTGTGCGTCCTTGCCAAACACTCGAGATCCGAATAGCGCCGCCAGCACGAGCGTCGCACCGCGTCGGTGGTACACTGTGACTCCGTCGGCCCGTGTCTCGGTCCCCGCCTCATCCACGTGGGACCGCAGGCTGAAACCCAGGCCAACGCCATACAGGTTTGGCGCGGCAACAACGGCCTTTGTGGGTAGCAGGAGCTGGATCCGCGCCTGCAAATCGAGCTTCACGACGCCGTGGTCTTCGTGAAATTTGAACGACTTTCCGTGCTCATCAACGCCCGGCAGCATCCGCGAGCTGTATCCGCAACACCAAACGATGGCGTCTGCCGAGTCGTATGCTTTGGCCGTGAGGTTCTGGCATCCGTGCTGATTGACTTGGAACAATCGCACGCGGGATTCCTTCCCCGCCTTGATGTCTTTGTACAAATGCTTCGAGTCTTCTCGCAATCCAGTGAACGTGTTGACGCAGCCCGTTCGATCCACGCGACTGCCGTCGGCACCATCTGCTTCTGCCTCTTTCCGAGTGAAATAGTAGCAGCGAATTGGACTGCGGTGTAAGATCGTGATGTCGCGAGGCTGAAAGACAAGCGCTTGGGCCGTGGGCTTGCCGACGCTTGGTTTGGGAGTCGGCGCGTCGATAATGTCTGTCGCGATGACGATCTTCTCGCTAGCCGCTGCATCGATATTGTCTGCATTCATCATGGCCTCCGAGCCAGAGTCGGTGTCAGCCGTCGATGTTGGTGATTGGAGCACGTTGACCTTTACGGGCAGACTTGACACGTCCGCGTTGCACCTCGCGGCCCCCTGCTCTTCATCAGTCGGTAGTATCAGCGCGCCAGACTGCACAAGCGACTTGGCTCGCTGCTGCTTGCCTTTATTCAGCAGCATCCATGCCACAGAGAAGGAACTGTGTGATCCGCCCACGATGCACACTTTTCGTCCCTCATTCTGAAGCAAATGCTCACGTAGTCGAGCAAAACCGTCATCGCGAAGGCACTCTTCCGAGAGAAACGACTTGGACTTGTACGCCACACTGGTAGTGAGCTGTAGCGGGAGTTCTTGCTTGCCGCCCATGGCAAAGACGAGGTGCTCTGTGTACAGCGTCACAACCCGCTCGTTTCTTGTGACTTCCACACGGTAGACCCCCGACTCGAGCCGTTCGAAGCGTGTTGCGCGCGTATTCAAGAAGCACTTGGATGTCCCTGCGTGCAACGAGATCTCTTTCAGCAAGCAAGCGCCGACGTTCTGGAGAAACCGGCCAAAATTCACCAAGGAGACGGGCGCGTTGCCAGTCTCTTCCAACATTCTTGTGCTGTCGTGGTCTTTTACGCGTTCCAAGAAGGTCTCCTTAATACTCTCAGGTGGGTCCAAATCAGGCTTCTCATCTAAAACGCTGCTCAGCAAGCTGCGAGCAAACGTGTTGGAGTTGATGACGTAGTTGCCGAGGTTCCCCGATCCGAATGTGCTTGCATCACCGTCGTGCACGATCGCAACACCTTTCTGCTTCATGCCCACGCGCGCACTGGTCTCAGTATCCCATACTTCTCCGTGGAGCGCGGGGTCCAGGAGCCGAGCTAAGAAGCCAGTCCGCGCCGCTCGGATGAAGACGCCGACGCCCGATGGACCACCGCCGACGATCAGCATCTTGTACAGTTCTCCGTCTGCAGTCGTCATTCTTCGCACTTCAGTTTTAACGGAGCGGGAGCAATGGCTTTAGCTTCAGCCCGTGACTTGCGCTGAAGCTTGAAATGTTTACCGTCCTGCCCCACGCCAAGCCCGCAGCTACGACACGTTGGTCATCTTCCTTGCTTGAATCCTGACCGACACGTATAAATACCCATTCGCATCCTTGACATGGGTCATCTAAAAAGAGAGACTCGATCACCGCTTCCCCACTTCGGACTTGAAATGACGTGGAGGGCGCAGTGGTGTTGAATAACTGGCACGCAGCTCCAGATTCGAACCGAGAAGTGGAGTTCTCTGGGCCGAGCGAACACTAGAGAGCCGGCTTCGGATACTCTCTGCACGCGACGGAGTGGGCAGCTCAACCGTGCGCTTTCCGCGAGTCATCAACGGCGTCGGAGTTTGTTGACGCGCCTGAGATTTGCGCAGCCGCTGCTCATTATTGTGATATGATAAGAGCAACGTCGTATGGAGGTTGGGGGTTCGAAAAAAGCACGTACAGATTGAGCTTCCAATCGGCTTGCAACTTTCTCACGCGCTGAACTCTCTTTGACAGCGAATCGTGGTCCATTCAGGATCTGGTCTACAGCACAGTGCACAAATTCTCATGAGCAGTCGATTCCAGGAGTACATGAAGAGTTTAGATAATGTACCTGGATTTGGTCTGGCGTCTAGGATCATTGGTGTGCCTTCAATGTCGCCCCACGTCATGAGCGGACTGGCATCGATGCCGGGGACGATTTGGGGTGTCATTTGTACCAGGGCTAACTCATGCTTGCTAGACGGAGCACCGCCAGTGTCTGTATCGTGAGACGTGGTGCTGTGGGCTTGGAAACGAGAATTAGCGTATACGGTCTCCCTCTTCGCGCGCGCTGACACTTTGCTAACACGTCCATCATGCTTCACCAATGCGCACGACTCGCCTGTGCCACTACGATCTCCATTCTTGAGTAGCAGTGTGCTTGTATCGCTATCCACCTACAATACAGCGTACGAGTGAGCAAATCCCGTATCCCTTGACGGGCTTGAAGTTGAAGGGTCTACGCACCTTGCAGACTTGTTTGGACGTTTCGAGGTCTGGAACAAAGAGCAGCGCATTGCGAGCTCGAAACGGCCACGTATCGGGTGCAGAAGGCCGCTCGTCCTTGGGTCCTTCCGGAGCTAGCACGTGGTCCACAAGCTGCCGCTGCTCTTTCGAAATCCACTTGCCGTTAGTGAGGAGGTGGAGCTTTGCATCGCCTTTGCTCTCGTCGTCATCATACGCCCAATGATACCGCCGTTTGTGGTCGTCAATGGATTTCTCTTGGAGTTCTGTAAAGGCCGCGTTGTCTTCCGACGTATGGGTCGCCTAGGTTGCCACCACCCCGCATTGCTTAGTTGTATCGTCATCTTAAGAAGCGGGTATCGCCCATCCCCTACCACAAATCGATCCAGCGCCATTTCCTCATTATGGTGCTCTTTTCTAGGGTCCGTCTCGTGATCGCCGCTCGCGTCCTTGTGCGCAGCACGCATTGACTGGTTGCCCACGTCGTATTCGACAGGAAGGCGCACAGGCGTTGGCAGGTCCCAGGAGGCACCCTCGCTGCGCGCCACAGACGCCAGCACCCGATGGCGAGTGTGTAGACCTCTCGGCGCTGTGCTGGCCACGCTATCGTTGGCCGTCGAGCGCACAAACTCTGTGTCACCACCATCGTTGTGCAGTCGCTGTGTTGTTGAGAATCAGCATTACATTCTCGTTTTTGAAGAAAGAAAGACAGACGCAGTTCGCACCTGGTTCTGCTTGCGCAGCGTCGGCAGATCGGGGAAAAAGTCTCGCTCGATGATGCGCTCGAGCGCCTCTACGTACTCCTCTTCCTCCAGCACGACCTTCTTGCTCATGATGTTGCTGCTCTTGCTTTTACTTTTGGCTGTTTGCTGTTGGTTGCGTTCGATTTGGACTCGCATAAGTTAACGGTCTTTTAACCTGATGGCACAATCCGTAAATGGGCATGCGCCAACGCAACGCACATTGAGACGAAGAAGCTTGGGATCGTAGGCGGATCTACGCGAGGGAAACTTCGGAGATCACGGGGTCGGACGCCACTGTGGCCATGGCATTGATGCATGCTGGGTTTTTTATCACCTCGCGTCACATGCTGCCGGTCGCTGCCGTCTCCCAGCACGCCAAGAAAACGAAGAGCTGCTGTACATCCCCAAGTGCATGACATCCGCCCTCCAGCGCCACGTACACCAGTTCAAGGCGTCGGCAAACAGTGGGAGAGGCAGTTTGTCAAGTTCTTTGTGCCCACGAGTTCGATCGGTGCCGTCATTGGCTTGAATGGCACGATTGTCAAGGAGATCGAAGCTGCGACCGACTGCACCATCAGCGTCGACCGTCGAACCAGCGAGATCCACTTGGTCGGCCCAGTCGAGTTGCTCACGCCGGCCAATGCGATGGTACTAAATGAGACGCAAGGCACCACGAAGACACAGCGCACGAACGAAGAGATCATGGCAGAAAGAAACTGGAACGTTTTGCACGACGCGCTCGCGACGGATCGCGAAGACCGCCTGACCAAGGCGCCGACGCCCAACACCACGCACACGCAGCTCACCACGTGCCATGGCGTGTACCAACTGGGCAACGGCGATGCGCGCGAGCAAATGCGGCCCGAGACGAACGAAAAGCCGTTTGCGTTCATGATCCGCGTACGCGCGCTCGGCGGCGCGGTGTCGACGGCTGTGCAGTACAACGCGAACGGCATGAACAAGGCCACGACACGGCAGGCGTCCAGCTCCGAGGCATCCTCAAGTGGGATCTCAAACCCATAGTGCAAAACATTAACCGTGTGTCTATGGACGTGCACGCGGCCTGAGGTAACGTGAAACGTGAAACGTGAACTGCGCCATGACGATTGTGAACCCAAGCGGTTCGGTTTAGCGGTTCACTCGCCGCGCAGGTTCACTATCGCAGTCTCGATGTCGCCGTCGAACGACGTTGCTGTGTTCGCGCACTGCCTCGGCTTCAGTGCCGTGTTGGAGGATGACAAGTTGTTGGTGTTCAACGTAACGATTGGCGGCGGCATAATGACGCACAACAGCAAGTGCACGGGCGGAGACCATAGTCCGGAGGACTACGGCCTGGTCGTTCAAGTTTACGTCCAACATGGACCGCTTCTGGTGGCACCAGACGACGACGGCCATGTTTAATACTGCACCATGTTTGTCGAGGCTGCATCAAAGACACGGATGCCGTCAAGCTGCAGTTGGTTGGGCCTGCACGCTCACGCAGAGCTTTTCAGAAGCAGAAGTGGCATTCGACCTCGCGGCGAATCAGAATCTGAGTTTGGGGAAGACGCAAATGGCGGCCATCACCACGACCATGCAAGCGTTGCATTTGAAAACGAAAACAACAGTTTAGTATTCGAGCGTGCACCTGAGTTTGATTGTGCGAGCGGCGCAGTGCTGCCGTTCTGCGGCCTGGTGTTTGTCATGGCCGACGGCTCCCATCGCCAAGCTCAAAGACATGTTTGACGTCGCGATTGTTGTGCGCATGACGAGCTGTGGGAGCGGCTGCGACCGGCGGTTTGTCGCCCGGCATCTGTAATTCGTAGTCCAAAAAAACAACCAAGAGCTTTGCTTCACGGCAAAGACGGACGTCATCGAAAAAGAGACGATTCTTAAAGAGCTCAAATTGATTATTTAAAAATATGCGTCCAATTACTACAGCCGACCGTGAGGAGAGCGTTTTCTGTTTAGAACCAGCAATCTGCTGCGCACCCGCCAAGGGCCTCCACCAAGAAGCCTTGCCCATGCGCGCACAGACCGCTATTGGTCGAGGAGTCGCAGCAGCGTCCAGATGGCGCCGCGGCCAAGCGAACACCTCCGATGCCGCCAAACCCATGCGTCTCCCCTTGTCTTTGCAGGCAAAAAGAAGCCCGCGTACTGTTCTCTTTCTCAGTTGACGCCTTGTACAAACTTAACGTGTTCTGTTAGAAATCTTAACAGGTTTGAAGTTTATCGATCGTTATGAACCATGGTACTGTTTGTCGGAGGTTACGTTCGCCCGAGGTTACGGTCGTGTAAATGCAATGCGTGCACGTTTGGGAGCAGTCAATTAGCCGTTGCGTAAATGCCAGTGAGGATGCGCTGTGTATACCCTGTTCTTGCTAGCTCTCAGGCTTTTGCTGAGTCAGCCATAGGTTACCGAGTATGACAGTGGCCACACACCCCACGCACCGGACCACTCACTTTACTCCACGCTTCCTTGTGGAGAAATTGACGTTTCCGCGGCCCTGGCTATAGGGAAGATTTGATACGACGCTAGTTGCTTCGCTGCTGGAAGAGCTGATCAGGAATCGGCTCGGTCACGATCTGAAGCGTCCGTGGTGTCGATTCGCCTCGGCGTTTGACGCGCACGGCGATCGCGCGACCAATGGCGTAGCCCACAGCCGTCATAATGTCCTTGGTGCTCTTCACAATTTTGTTGTCGAATGCGATGATGACGTCGCCCGGCATGAGCCCGCCTTTGTGGGCCGGCGAACCAGGCACGACCGACTTGATGATCACGCCTTCTTTCACGTCGGGAAACATACTAATACGTTCGTGAGAGTGTGAGGTCTCCATGTGTGTGCTATCCCAATTCAATATGAGGAACGCACCGGCCAATCTCTTGGAGCTCGCGCGTGTTGAAGTTGATCATCTGCATGCCAATGTACGCGCGCACGACCTTTTTGTGCGCGAGCAATTGCTCAATGACCTGTGCGGCCGTGTCGATCGGGATCGCAAACGAAATGCCGACGCTGCCGTCGACTTTCATCGTGTTGATGCCAATCACCTCACCATCCAGATTTACCAGTGGCCCGCCGGAGTTGCCCGAGTTGATCGCTGCGTCAGTCTGGATGTATTCGCCACCTTTTTGCGGAAAACCCAATTCACTGCTGTGGCGCGCGACGGCGCTCACGATGCCGGCGCTCACGCTATTTTGGAGCGAGAACGGACTGCCGAGCGCGCAGACCCACTCGCCGGCGCGCACTTCGGACGACGTGCCGAGCGCAACGGTCGGCCACTCGCGCGGCTCAGCCGTTTCGATTTGGAGGATCGCGACGTCCGAGAGCGGGTCGCTGCTGTGAACGCTTGCGGCGCACTTGCTGCCGTCGGCAAACGTGATCTAGTATACGCCCGAATGTATTAATATAGGCGACGACCAAACACCTCTCCACGAGAAAACATGTACCTGGATCTTGGAGTAACGGTTGCAGCGTGCAACGACGTGTGCGTTCGTGACGACCAAGCCGTCTGTGGACATGATAAAGCCCGAGCCGTTGCTGGAGAAGTAGCCCGAGTCGACGGCGATGTTGACGACACCGGGAAATGCCTTCTCCACGGCGTCGGCAATGAAACTACGCGTCAAGTACTCGTACCGTTTGCCGTTTGGTGGCGACGCTGGTGCCGGTGCTTCTAGCCGCAGCGCATTGTGTTCTGATTATGCCATAGAATTCATTCTCAATGACAGTTCCGATGTTCGCCTTGTACGTCAAGGGACAATGGGACTCACCACTCTGACTGTAGACCGCAGCGGCCGCTGCTGTGGCCGTCACAGCCGCGAGTGCGTACGCCATCATCGGCCGCAGCTCGCGTGCCGACTGCCGCAGTGGCGTTGCGGTCTTGGCGGTCGCCGCGCTACGCAGCACTGCTCGTTTCCACATGATCTCTACAGATCTGATCGATTGTTCGCAGCTCGCGGCAGAGAACCCAATTTACTCAAACAAAGACCCCCAAAATACACGTCCATTGGGTCCATTTGCCAATCAAAAACCTCACCAAGATCTTTGTCAGTTGCACTTTCATTTTTGGATCCTGTCGTCACCATGGCCAGGCTATCGACCGCTTCCGATGCATTGCTGCCGGCGTCGCTACCGCCACTTCGGGAGCTCTTCATCGACGGCGCGTGGGTCGCGCCAACGAAACGCCAATACTTTGACGTGATTAATCCGACAACTGAGCGCGTGCTACACCAAGTCGCACGCGCCACGAGCGACGACGTCGACGCGGCCGTGCGCGCTGCCACCGCGGCTTTTGCATCGTGGGGTGCGTCCACGGGCCATGCGCGCGCTGTGTACATGCGCAAGATGGCCGACGCCGTCGAGAAAGAGGCAGCGGACCTTGCGCGCATGGAGACGCTCGACGCGGGCAAGTCGCTGGCCGAGGCCGAGTGGGACATGGGCGACGTCGCTGCGTGCTTCCGCTACTATGCCGATCTCGCTGAGAAGCTGGATGCGCGCCAGGGCGAGCATGTCGAGTCGGGGAGTGAAGAGTACACCGCGAGCTTGCGGTACGAGCCAATGGGCGTGGTCGGCGCCATCATCCCGTGGAACTACCCACTACTGATGGCGCTGTGGAAGGTCGCGCCGGCACTCGCAGCCGGCTGCACAATCGTGCTCAAGCCGTCCGAGCTGACGCCGCTGACAGCGCTGCAGCTCGCGCGCATTGCATCGGACGTCGGTCTGCCCGCCGGTGTGCTCAACGTGATCACGGGCTTTGGCCCAGAGGCCGGCGCGCCGCTGGTGGACCATCCGCTTGTCCAGAAAATCGCGTTCACGGGCAGTGTGCCGACAGGTCAGCGCATCATGGGTGCGGCGTCCGCCGACATCAAGAACGTCTCGCTCGAGCTCGGCGGCAAATCACCAGCAATCGTCTTTGACGCCGTCCACGTCCGTCGCACGGTCGAGTGGATCATGTTTGGGTGCTTTGGAAACAACGGCCAAGTCTGCAGCGCGACGTCACGGCTGCTGGTGCACGAAGACATTGCGGCCGAGTTGCTCGAGATGCTGGTGAAGGAGACCGCCAAGCTTGTGGTAGGCAATCCACTGGATGCGGGCGTCAAGATCGGTCCGCTTGTGAGCAAACCGCAGCAGCAAAAAGTGCTGGGCTACATTGACAGCGCACGCCAAGAAGGCGCGACAGTTGCTGTGCAGACGCCACTGACTGAGGAGCAAAGCCGCACGGGCTACTACGTGCCGCCGACCTTGATCACCAACGTGCAGCCACACATGCGGGTATGGCGCGAGGAGATTTTCGGTCCCGTGCTGTCGGTAATGACCTTCAAGACCGAAGACGAGGCCATCCGCCTCGCCAACGAATCGGAGTTTGGGCTCGCAGGTGCCGTCTTCTCGTCGGACAGCGATCAGCTCCAGCGCGTCTCAGCTGCGTTGCGTGTCGGCATTGTCTGGAACAACTGTTCGCAGCCGTGTCTTGTGCAGCTGCCGTGGGGCGGCATGAAAAAGAGCGGGACCGGTCGTGAACTCGGTCCGTTCGGTCTCGATTCGTACTTGGAGCCAAAGCAGATCTGCGCGTACGTCGCCGACAAACCGTTTGGCTTTTACTTTGACGCGTAGTCTGAAAGTCGGTAGGCTTGAAGTTTAGCAGTAGAATGAGTGCTCTCATTGGTAGTTCAGTTTGACATGATGAGGCTGGACAAAGGCAACTGGTGAATCGCGTCGACTGCCGTCATCGCCATCGGTAATCAAATTCACCACGATGTAACCTTCATGTTGCTTCTTCGTCCTGTGGCCAGAGTGTCGCACCGAGCGAACGCTCCCTCGCCCAAACGGCGTGATCACGGGATCCCCGAGAAGTGACGCACCCGAGAGAATCGATTGTTTGAACGCGTTTCCAGTCAACGACGTAACTGGCCTCAGATCTTCGACGCGGACGACGCCAGACCCAAAGCTAAAGCGCACTTGACAGAAACCGCGATCGTAATGAGTTGAGCGCAGCATACCCATTCCAAACGTGCGGCATCGAACGACCGCACCCACCGACAGGATCGACGACGGCGAGAGATACGACTCGCGACTCCACGGAAATGCAATCTCAAGTTTCGTGTCGCCTCGAATCGCTGTGACGACGCCAGGTCCGTACTTGGTCGCGACCAGGCTACCCACTTGCGCCGTGCGACTCAAAGAGTCAAAGTTGAGGCCCTGGCGGGAGAGGAGAGTCTTGGCGATTTTCACATCGAGGATGAAACGGTTTAGAAGCTGCAGCACATATTCCGACGACGACGAAAGTGGATCTTCGCCCAAGTATCGTGCTGTCGATTCCCAAGCAGACACCATGGTCTCGACGTCCATCTCAAGCTGCTCTATCGTTGTTTTGATATCAATCACTCGCTTCCGCATCACTGTGATGAACCGGTTGTCGTCGACCGAGTAGATGCGAGGTTTAAACGCGGACATTCGAAGAGCGGACGAGTGGGTCTGCTCGCCGCGCTTGCTTTCTCCACTGCGAGACCCGCGAGCACGGATCGCCGACAGAAGATTCGCACGCGGAGGAAGTCCCACAGGTGCCGCTTGACCGACAGGAGTGGTCGTTTTATCGGCAGAAGCAGAACCATTCGGTGAGCGTGCAGTATTTGACGAAACCGTCTGTGTGTTCGACGCTCGGTCACGGATGGCTGCAAGTAAAGCATGCGTTGGCGGCCTTTTGGGATCCGCGGTTGCAGCAGAATTCGGTGACGGCCCACCACTATTCTGATCTATAGCCGGCTGCTGACGCTGCTGGGTTGGAGCGAGAAGGGCTTCTTTCGAGTTCTTGTTGTCGAGTGATGGAGACGGAGGTGGTGGATTGGATGCGGCTGCTCCATTTTCATTTCGCTTGCGAAGCATTTCCATGAGGGCTGCTCTCGGGTCGACGGGCGGCGTGTCCTTGGGACCATCCCTCCCAGTATCCATCACCCGAGGCGGATTCCTTGCACTAATGTCTTGCGCATGCCGTTTCTTTCGCAGCTCTTCGGATTCTTCAAACCGTTTGACATCCTCCAGCATCTCTTCCTTGATCTCGGTTTGCGCTTGGGTAATTCCGCTTTGCAGAAGCTTGGCTTGAGATACGCAAATGACATTCGAAAAACGCTTCGCGTCGGAGATGGCACTGAGATCTTGAATGAAAAGCAAGACATCACTCTCCCCGCGGTCCTGTAGAGAGCAAGGCATGGGCGGGTCAGCATACCACTCAACCATGCTATGGTAGTAACTTCTATGACGTACATGAATGAGGCGCACGATGAACTGCAGTAATGTCATACTCTGGTCGAACGACTTCGTTTCTGATAGCTTCAGCAATGACTCAAGCGTGACGCCACCAGAGTTCTCAATTTCGGTACCAGCGTTCAAGAGATTTCCGATCGCCAATACGAGCTCGAAGCATCGCGCGAGCCGCTCACTTTGGGATATCTGGTAGCATGCCTGCGTAATCAGGCGGATGCGGTGGCGGAGCTCTCGGTGCTGGCTCTCGAACTGCGCAACGAACCGCATGGCTGCAATCTGCTCTCGTAAAACACAGTTCCGTGAGTTTCACGTCAAGTAGATTTTTCAGAAAAGACTCACCTTTTCAGTCACGCGGGCGATATCGCACATATCCACGAGGAATTTTTCTGCAGGTTCCAAACGGCTGCGGCTTCCTCGAAAGTTGGTGTAGCGCTTGGTCTCGACGCTCGTCGGTGCGATTTCATAGATGTTGGCGAGCCGATCCGACGAGAGAAAGTCGATGTCGCACTCTTTCAAGCTCTTCAGAATTGCATCTGCGCCACCGACGGCTTTAAATTGGGACAGACCGATCGAGATATTGTTCGAACGCCGTGAATCGAGTGCAGAAAACAGTTGCTTCTTCTTGGCTCCACTCGGGTTTCCCTCTCCAGACGAGTCACCTGAAGCATCTCGCCCAAAGAGTCGTGCAACTGCTTGGAAATCTTGCGCGGAAAGTCGTATGGGTGCTGTCTTACGCCGCGATGTCTCGCGATTCCAGATGGATGCAGTCGCTCGTGTCGTCTCCAAGCTCTTCCAATGAACCTTCCGAAACGAGTTGCCGCGATGCGAACCAGAGTCAGTGCTACTGCCGCTATCTCGTCGCTTTGGCCTGCTGCCACTAGAATCGGCCTCTGTCGCTCCAGACGGCCCAGCCGAGAAGACGACAATTGTCTCGCTTGGCATTTCATCTTGCAGCATCTTTTGGGCGACGCCGGAATGAGGCACTCCGAAGCTGAGCATCTTGAAGTACTTCTCCATGGACGGGTCTTCACGCAAAGCCAAATACGCACCACATTCACCACCACTCGTGGCTCCACCCGCTAGCGCGGCCCGCCGCTTCTTTTCTGCATCCTTCTCCTTGATAAAGCAGCGATCACACAACTTCACTTGGGGACCTTTTCCGTTAATCTGCGTGGCGTGACGTGAGCACGGAATGCACACCACGGCCTGGCACGAAGGGCACTGATACTGGCGGCTGAAAAACGAAAACGCCGTGAGGCACTGTGTGCACGACGCCGGCGAGCCGTCGCCGTCCAGACTGAGGAAACCACCGACTAGATACGAGACGGGCTTCGTAATGAGCGACGCTCCCATTCCGAAGAGGCTGTCGTCCTCCATTGCTGCATCACTGTCGCCATTTTCGTTGAATCCGCTAGCGGCCCGAGTTCGTAGTTGTTGTTCGGCGACATCTTGCTCTTGCTGCAGATGAAGGTCTTCCATGTATTCTTGACATCGTTCAGTTCCCGCTTTGGTTGCGATTTTCCAGCTCATCGATTGCGCCATGCCTTGGCACGCTTCCCAGGCCGCGTCGAACTTGCGCGTGGTGACAGAGCACAGGCGATAAGTCACCTGGCGAGCTCGCATTATCGCATTCAAATTGTCGAGCAACAATACAAGCGAGCCGGCAAAGCCGGATGCACTGACCAATAGAAGGTCGACCCACCCATCCGGGGCGGAAAGCACAATCGGATTGACAACGTACTCGACTTCTTGCGCGTCGGCACCGTTCTTCATAGCAATCGAGACAGCAATGTCGCCAGGAACCACACGCAGTTGAAGTGCCACGTACACCCCGCCACGGACGCTTGGCAGTTGGATCGGAATCGAGACCTCGAGTCCTCGTCTGAATGAACAGCATGACCAAAATCAGCAACAAACGCCGAAAACACAGCTACTGCTCATGCCACGTACGCAATCGTGATTTCCTGCAGCTCTCGACTGGCCAACAAGGTGCGAACGACGGAACACTGCTCAATGCGCTTCATCTCGTCCGGATCGTCGGTGCCACCGCTTCGAAAGACATACCCCGTAGCACACTTCTCCACTGACCCAATGTTTTCTTCAAATCTGTCGTTTGGCGCACACTGCTTGAGGTTTGGTGGCAACGTGACCTCATTGAGAAATGTTTCGTCCGGATACGTCGCGAGCAAAAACGTCACACCGTTCAATGCACTCAGATAGGATACGATCTGGTTTGCACTGCTGTACATGAACAGCAATCCGTGGCTGTCGTAGTACGTCTCAATGACGGCACGCCGCTTGATCAAATTCTCAAACGCATAGTGGAGCATGTTTCGATTGAGCGCAATCAGGAGCAGTGCCCGCGCGCGCGTCCATCCGAGATACTGCAGCTTGCTGGCGGTTGGCAGAGCCTTCACGTCGGCCACGAGGTGTTTGTCGTCGCGTAGCACGGCTTCGATCTGCAGTAAAAACTCAAAATACGGTTCTTCAGGCCATGCGCGCAAGTACTTTTCCTTGATGCCGTTCCGCAACACAGCTTCGAGCGACAACAGAAACTCGCGGATCGCGCCTTCGTGGAGCGGACGATCGGGGTCCGTCATAAATATGGACACCATATCTGTGACGCAGCGTTGTAGCTCATGAATCGCACGTGTCTGTTCGAGGGAGATCTCATCGACGGTGAGTCGGCGTTCGAGCGCGAGCCGCTTGGCGAGGTGCGGTTTCACTGGCGACTGCTCGGTCCTGGGCTGCGCGTGGCGCTGCTGGGTCTCGTCGGCCGCTGTTTGGGCCGCTCGCAGCGCACGTGCCGACGTCACGACAAAGCGGTAGAACACGTGCTTGTGACGCATGATTGAGTACGCGTTGTCCCAATGAAACGTGTACACGCTGCCTCGCGTGGCCGTCGTGATCGCTCCCTCTGCACTCACCACATCTTGATGCACCACGACTGGGGACGTAATTGCAACTGACTCGGTGGATGTGGCCGACGTAGTCTCGGTGCCATTTTCGCTACTGGAAGTGGGTCCGTCGTCGGTCGTCGGCGCTGCGTACCGCACGAGATCCTGAAGCGGATGGCCGTTCTCCAAAACCTGGAACGCGACGTCGTACTCGTCAATGCGGAACTGCCAGACCACACAGCGCGTACGATCCGAAGTGACACCACCGCCGTTGCTGTTTGCATTCGATTTCCATGAAGCGGTGTTGCTGCCGCCGTCGACCGCGTCGTCGTCGTCGTCCAGCGGAATCTTGACCGACACATCGGCCGAACTGCCGCGCCTACACAAACCATGAGTCGCCATTCTAGAGTAAGCCAACACGCAAACATGCAAGAGCCTACCCAGTAAACGCACCTGATGACAAGCGGCACCCAGGGCGTCGCCTGCAGCACGAACGCCGCCGCAGTCTTGGGCGGGGAAGTTGCCATTGCGTGTTCGAACGAATGTCGCGACTTCAAAAATGACGGCAGACAGCCCAGCCTTTCAGGTGGAAGAACGCTCTATTTCAACCAATCATGAGTGGAAGAACGATGTATTTCAACCAATCATAGATTCTGTGAACATTTTATCCAATTAAAGTGAATTAACTCGTTAAAATCCCGATTCATTCGAAATGGCTTCATGAGAAAGATGAATGTTGTGACACCACGTCTCAATCGCATTGAAGAGAGGACGCCGCCACTAAGTGCGAAGTGAAGTTGAGAATCTCCATGTGGATTCTACTTGGAGAGATATTTCAGTTTATCTAGAGCGGCTGGTAGTCGCGGCGGCGCAGGAAGCGCTTGTACGCGATGGCGCTGAGGGTACCTACGGCGACAAGCAGCACCGACGGCCAGACCCATTGCCACACATTCGTCGCTGGCACAGGGTGCTTCTTGACTGTAATCATCTCGTGCTCGATGCTACGCAATGTTGTCGTTGGGATCAATACACTGGCGGGTGGATGCGTCGCGGCCAGCGTCTGCTGGGGTGGCGCCGACAGCACCACGGGGTGGTAGCCGCAGATGTCCTGCCACGTGCCCGTCTGCTGGATATGGCCCGCGAGAATAGCGTTAAAGGCACCTAGTGGGCAGTCCACCTCGCAGTTCGCCAGCTTAATGGGCGTGCGCGGTGACTTTGGCGACCAGACAAAGAGCCGCACAAAGTGCTGCGGCGGCACGTTGCCATCGGCGCCGACGCTGGCGGCTTTGCGAAGCTCAAAGAACAGCGTGGTACCGGGGATAAGCGGCGTCGATCCATTGTACTCGGGCAATCCATCAAAGTGGAACTTCATACCCATCATGAAGCCCAGTCCGTGGAGCAGCTCGCGGTGACCGTGGTACGAGAAATACTTGGTGGAGTCCTCCGGTTTGAAGTTTGGCACCACCGCGTCGTTGAGATTACGCAGCAACATCTGCGGAAAGCCGCCGACGACGTACGTGATCTGACGCGGCGTCGAGTAGAGACGCTCGATAAGGTGCTGGAACGAGAGCTTGCTCAGTTGAAACGTAATCTCTTTCGTGAGTCCGGGCGTCGGGTCGAGGCCAGCGTCTTGGTCAAAGAGGAACATGTCTGTCACGTCCTTGATCGCGGCAATGCCGCCTTCGCCCTCGTGGCCGTCGTAGAATGGCTTGCCACAGATCGTCGCGGCTTGCTGGAGCACTTTGGCATGGTCTTTAATGAGCTGATTGCCCTTCGTTGAGCTGTACTGTTTTGCGTCTCCCTGCATTACAGTCCAGCACGGCCCCATGGCCGTGAAGTCATGTTCATTCTCCGAGAGCTGCATGTATACGGGGATTGGCTGCTTCCCGTAACCCTTGGGGCCCGAGCCCTCTGGGTACAGACCAAAACCGAGCGCCATCGCACTTTGTCCGCAGCGGTTCGCCGCGTCGGCTCGGAAGTACGCTTCAAAGTGCTCGTGCGTGCGGCCATTGAAAGACGGCGCAAGGAACCCTTTCTTCGTCACGTAGACGTCGCGGATGTGACGACCCGTGGCTTCAAGCTGTTCCATGCCGCGCTCAGTGAGCTGCTCTGGCGGCACTTCGTAGGCTCCAATATTGGGCAGGTTGTTGGGACAGAGTTTCTTCACAACCGGATTCGGCGCACGACTGCCGTGGCGCGAGAGCGTCACTAATCGCACGAGTTCCGAGGCGTCTTCCACTACATCAGGAGCTGGAGCATTGGCCGTGGCCATCTCTGCGCAGGCCGCGAGCCAGATTCCGATAACGTATGCGATCCGCATAATGGAGGAGCAGGCCGAGAAGTAGCAAATGCGAGGCGTGTGGTATGACGCGAAGTGAATGGCGTTCTTTCGCGCTCATCTGATGTGCAGCGGTTACGCTCCCATTTCACCCCCGCCACTCAAACCCAACGGTGCATGAAACGCCGCCAACAACTTGAGTCGTTTTATGAGATGGGGGACGACGCTGCAACGGCTACCTGAGAATGGGATGCTGGGTCTGCAACTGTTGGCCATGAATGACATCGCCCGCGCTAGCACAATTGTTTGGAATCAGGACATGTTGAAGTGGCTGTTTCGTCATATTAGCATAGTTTGTAATACTAATCGTCAAGGTCCAACGATCTCGATTACGTTGCACAGCCCTCGACGAGCAATGATGCTGCGTCGTATCGGTATGGTATGAGCAGGTGGAAATGTATGATGAGTATGACGCACTGCGTGCGCTCGGTCAGCAGGAACACTACTAAATTTACGTGAATTAGCCTTCCATTAAGGTTCCTATTCCATTTGAAATAGTATAGGCTAGTCCGGGACACTGCGATTGCTCCACCAATTTCGCAAGTCTCAGTGATGGAAGCAACGGCGGCGTACCCCCAATGGCCGCCCGTGCTCGTTAGCACGGGACTGGGCGGCGCCATCGCCGCGCCATCACCCGACCGCATTCCATTACAACCGATCATGATTAATGATCCGCGCGAGCGCGCGCGTGTCGGCGGCGTCGACTGCGTCGGTATCCTGCGCGAGTGCCATCGCAACTTTGCCGGCTACGGCTTTGCGCGGCCTCTCAAGCGCACGCAGTTTAAGGGTACGAACCACTCGGGCGAGTTTGCACTGAACGAGGCTCGGTACTTTGACCGCCACAACCGCGAGTTCCTGCCGCGCGATATGACCGTCGCACTTCTCCAGCAAGAAATTGTGCGCGAGCGGGAGAGTGACATACCCAAGTGGCAGGGCAACGCGCTCTTGGGTATGACGCTCCCGACCAGCCACGATCACGCAGTCTTCTTTCCAACGGGACAGATCCTGCAGCAGGCTCGTGTCTTCCGTAGTTTCGCGCGCGACCGCCGGCGCCAGCGACTGAGCAATGCCGTCGAATGCGGCGCTGTGATCCGCCAGTTTGAGCTTCTCGGCAACCGCGACACGTACGAAATGTACGGCGCATCGGCCGTCCGCATAGCTGCGCGAGGCGCCGCCAGCTGCACAATTTTAGAGGCCTCATTCAGTGCAGACAACGACGAAGAAGAGCGGGATTCGCTAACGGCCCTGCATCGGCTTCGATTTGACGAGATGCTGTACCATGTCGCTGGCAGTCCGCACACAGAAAGCGATCTAGCGTTTGTGACGGGAAACGGCAAACTCCACACATGGGATCCCAGTGGCAACGTTCAATCGGTACGCATGAATACTGCAGTTGTCGACGAGCGGCTACTGCGTTGCGAGTATTCGAGGTACGCTTTCTCACTTTAGTCTGAAGTCTCGTCCTTATGGTGGTCAATACTCACAACTTTGTTTGTTGGTAATAGCCATCCGTGCGTATTGTGGACGGCAAATCGTGTGCGCATTCAGACGCTGGATGTTCGCGAACCGCATTCGTCATCGCCGTCAGTGTCGTTGTTTGACCTTGTGAAGATGAACGCGCCGCATAGCCAAATCTACGCACTCAAGCGCCGGGAGAGGTATGTGCGTTCTGTCCTCTCATCCGTTTTCCTCTGAACACTGGTTTTGATCTGTGGATCGTGATTTAACAGGGCTCCGTTCCAGCTCGTCCTTGGCACGAGCGTGTCCATTGAATTGCTGGACAGTCGGATGCCGGGCAAAGCACTATTGTCGTGGCAGCAGCGTCATGAGATCGACTCCAAGCTTCCATACTTTGGCGCAATGGACGAGGTTCATTGGGAAAGCGGCTCCCGAGCCGACAAAGGTATCTGAGTGGCTTTATTTAATATGGTACCTCAAGACTAACACGGGAACTTGGCATTGTAGGTATAGTTCTCTCTTCAACGCAAGGCCGCAAGACGGTCTCGCTCTATCCGTTCGCCAAAGACGGCGATGCTCCATCAGGCGTCGAGTCGTCTCCGTACTTGTCAATCGCACCACTGCGGTTTACTAGCGAGCAGTCCAACCAGACAATCTCCCAGTACATTGCGTTCGACTCGCCACTGGATCTTCATCTTCGAGATGGCAGTGAGTGGACGACGCTCTTCGGCTTTTGTGCACTCGCGGACGACGCACACGCAGCGAGCGCGAGCGTGTACCAACTGAGCAGCATGGGCGATCTGTTCTGCCAGCAGATCCGACCAAGTACAAGAGGCGAGATATATGAGACCGCCGTACAAGTCGAGTGAGTAAGCGCTTCCGTGCTTGTCTAGTAAGCGAGTGCTAACTGATGTGATTCTCTCTGTCTAGGTTGCCGTGCGGTGTAACTGCGCAGCACCATCCAGACGATGACGGCGGCACCAAACTACCTGTGCCTGCCGACGCAATCGAAGGAGAGCACGCATCCGACGCCCTCACGCCGTTCGTCGCCCTACCTATCCAGTCGTTCATGGAGGCATTTCCGCGGCTTCCACCGGCGTACGACAGCGCAGACGACAACGCGTTCCAGCGGCAAACACCCCACGAGGTCATCACGGCGTTGCGTCGCGCATGCCGGCCCTCTGCGACACTTTTCCGTCTCCATCGATTCCTTAACGACGAGCTCCAGCTGCGCGTCTCGTCCCAAATGCTGCTGCGAGTGCTCCGCTCGCATGCCGAGTTCCGCGTGCGCACTGTGTACCACCGCTTTCGCCAACGGGTCGCGACCGTGCTGGATCCGTTCCCAAAGCCGTTTCCATCACTCGAGGCGCGAGCAAGTTCGGACGAACGACTCGCGACCTGTGTGTGCACCCCGCAGACGGCGCACGAGCCCTGCGAGAGCGTGGCCTGTGTGGTGCTGCATGCACTGATCGTCACGAGCGCATCCGATATCCACACAGCGCCGTGTTTCCCCACGCTTCAGGCCCACAAAGACGCGTGCAGTGACGAGTTCACGGCGATATTAGAACAGGCGCGCAACGTGTATGGCCAAATTGAAGCGTGGAACTGATCGAGTGGCCGGGCGCTTGCGGGTGTAGCCACTGCCGCACTCAGTGGCCTATGGCTCAATTAGCAAAAGCCTGAGAACGAGCAACACAGGGTACACACATCGCATCCACATCAGCATATTAGGCAATAGCTGACTGACTACGCGCAAACTTGCATGCGTTGCAGTTACACGTACGTAACTGCAGATTAAGGGATGCGGATTGTAGTCACACGTACTTGACGTGACCTCACCGCGGTTACACAGGTTACCTCAGACAAAGGTGGACGGTTCATAACGTATGATAGGTTATTAAACAAGAGAGGTTATCAAACGTAGTTTGTTAACTTTCACACGGAGTCAACTGAGAACTAAAACATTGCTCAGTCCTGCAAAGTCAAGGGACGCGGGAGTTGCGGCGGCACCGGAGGCGCTCGCTTGGCGGCAGCACCATCTGGACGCTGCTGCTGCTCCCCGACCAATAGCGGTCTGTACGCGCATGGACGGGGGCTACTTGGCGGAGGCCCTTGGCGGTGCGCGGCAGATTGCTGGTTGTAAAAGAAGAAAATTAGTTGCTGCAGGATAGAATTCGCATTCCCAATAGTCGTCCAGATCTTTCACATGTGGAGACGAGTGACTCGGCGACACATATACACGCTGCACATCGTGACCGAGCCAATCCCCATGCAGCTCTTCCAGGACCACGAGTCTTATCCAACCCTCTTGATAGAGGACTTCTTCTAAGTTAGCAGCTGGCGGCCGATCGGGTGTGCGAGGAACACGTCGTAAATCTCTTGCGGTGAGCAGCGCAGCATGAGCTTGGGGTACCGCGACGATTTGATTTTGCTCTGCCGCAAAATGCCTGAGCGACTGAGCTCGTCGCAGAGCAGCAGCAAGTCGCGCAGCCGCGGCACGGGTGTGAGTGCATGCGTGTTGCAGAGCACAGCAAAGCGGTCGAGCACACTCTCAAAGGCCGCGTCGTCGCGATCCGTGCGCTTGATCTCCATGCGCAGTGCAATCAAAAAGACGCACTCGAACTTGCGACAGTCGCGGAGTCGAAGGAGTGGTGCCGAAACCGAGGTTGCGGCTTGCGCAGTCTGCATGTCGTCGGACGTGACCCGCAGTGCGTCGCTGCTGTCGCTGCTGCTGCCGAGCGAGAGCCGCTCGAGCGCGACTTCGGCCGCGCGACGGCAGAGCGTGAGCGCGTGGCGCGCGTCGCCCGACGTGTGGGCGACGTACTTGCAGCAGATCTGGATCGCCTCCGCGCTGAAAATGTGGAGCTTGGCGAGCCGCTGGCGCACGATCCGCTCGAGCTGGCTCGGTGTGTACGAGCTAAAGATGAGCCGGTTGCTGCCGAGGCGACTGCGCACTTTTTGCTCGAGTCGCTCGGGCAAATCCATCGTGTTAGCAATGCCCACGACAATGAGCTTGGACTGGGCCACGGCTTGCCACTCGAGTATGTTGTACAGCACGACGCTCTTGCCCGTGACCAAGAAATCCATTTCGTCCAGCACGAGCAGAATCGTGGGTCGCCGACTAGCGTGGCCATGCTCATACTCGGACGCAAGCAGTTTACAGAGACGTGCGGGCGCGAGGAACCGTGACTATAGGTAATAACCAAAGAGGCGTGAGTTTGTACTAGTAGTGACTAGTAGGCAGTGAGCGTTTCACTTCACACACACACACCTCGTCGGTCTCGCCCGTGACTGCTTTCCAGATCGCTTCGTACGCGGCCTCGGGCTTGGGCAAGTGCAGTCCGTTGATCTCAGTGTACACAAATGGCGGCAGTCCGTCGTGGTCGCACGCTTTCTTGAGCTCACGTACGGCTTCGCGCACGATCGAGGTTTTGCCCGTGCCCGGCAGGCCGCTGATGTAGAGTGCTCCACTCGACGCGCCAGTGCGAATCGCCACCTCCAGCAGATCGTGGATGGCGTCGAACTCATCCTCGCGCGCAGTCGTTTGGTCTGGCGCATGGGACAGCAGCAGCTCTTGACAGGCTGCACGCAGCTTGAGGAGCGCGGCGGCGCTCTCGGGTGAAGGTTCTCGGACTGTGGCGCGTGGCCGTTTGTGGCCGACTGTCTCAGAGGCTATGTCGCCATCATCCTACAGAACGCACATACAATACCGTGAGCTGCAACGCGTCATGATGAGTGGTCTATAGACAAGTGGATCGTACCGGCATGACTTTGCGGGCGCGGGCGCTCAACTGTCGTGAGCGTTCGCGCCGTGTGGTGGAAGATGGAAGTGGTTGCAGTCGATCAGCATGCACGTCAAAGAACCCGACGACCACAAACGCCACGTCGACGTGGCCTGACTGAACTTCGGATAGTTCCTTTACGCGAATTTTGTTGTGGATCCACGTCAGCGGCACGGCCTCCAAATGGTTCGACTCCCAGACCTACCATAGTGAAAGTGTGGTCGTCGTTACCCAAAGTGATGACGACCGCTTTGTGACCCACAGCCACGCACCTTCTCGGCTGTGCTTAGTGACGTTGTGATGACTGGGAGATCTTCCTTTGCTGTCTCTTGTAGCTGCCGCACGAGCGATAGTTCAGTGAAAAGTTGCCGCACTTCGACGTGCTTGGTGCTGTCGCGTGACTCCCACAGCGCCGTCACGATCGCCAGCATATCGCGGCCGCGCTCGTTCTGCAGCCGCACACAGTCACCTATTGTATAGACCTCGCGCACGACATCGGCCTCGATGGAGACGGCTTCGTAGAACTTGTCGCCCACAGAGATCGCGACGACCGCACCGTTCCATTGCCATTCGCGGCTCATAATGAAGTTCTAAATGGCCTCACATTAGCCTTCCATTAGCTCGGGGTATTAGCGTCAATTAGGCTGGCTTTGAATTAGCCTCGCGTGTGACACCTGTAGCTCATTCACCACTTCATATTCCTACTTCACACCAGAGCTGGGTCAATCGTTCGGGAATGATGGTCAGGTGGCTTAGTTGCCCAGGTTGTGAAGTCATACAGAGAAGAACACGCTGACGAGAAGATTGAGAGCGAGAGCGAGACATTATGGCCGACAGCAAGATCCCGCCGACGTTCAAGTCGCTGCTGCCGTTCGTGCGGCGCGCTGAGGAGCTGGAGCGCGACTCGACGCGTCCCGAATCCAAGCTCATTGCGTACTACTGTCGCCAGTACGCCATGGAGCTCGGTATCAAGCTCCGCGAGAACGACAGCTCGAACGAATCGACAAACTATTTGCTGGCGCTCATGGACCGCCTCGAAGAAGACAAGTCCAAGCTCCCGGCCTTTACGCAGGAGGAGGGCAAGGTACGTGCACTTTTGTGGCGATGGCAGTACAAGAAGACATAGTCCAGAAGAGACTGAGTGATGGTGCACCTGCATGTATTAGGAAATTTGCGAGGACTTTGCGATTGAAATCTTTACGAAAGCCGACGACGAAGACCGTGCGGGGTGTGCCGACAAGTATGGCGAGCGTGCTTGTTGCTGCTACAATGCTGGACAGGAAACTGACGCTATGGCGTTTTGACACCCAACAGAAATACGGCCCGTACTTTTTACGCTGCTGGCACATTCTTCGACATCCTCAATCAATTTGGAGACGTCTCTGAAGTGGTGCGTTTGTGTTTTTGAGTAACGCCACTGTGCTGCGTTAACTTGGTGTTTGTTCTTGCAGATGATGGAGAAGCGCCGGTATTGCAAGTACAAGGCTGCGACCATCTTGAAGGCGATTAAAGAAGGGACAACGCCAGTTCCCGGTCCTCCTGGGGCGGGGTACGCCACAGTAAGTTCCAAGCATGATCATTGGGGTTTCGTTGCTATTGCCGACAACGGACGAATGACTGGTATTGGTTGTAGGGAGACGGATACACCGACGATGCATCCAGCCAGATGAGCGCACCTGCGCAAGCTGCGTCCAGCCAGTCCAGCATGCCCGATCTGAGCTCTTTGTCGCTGAACAACATACCAGCAGCGCCGACTGCGGCGCCAGTGCCGTCTCCAACACCTAGTTCGTCTAGCGCCTCAGCAGCGTTCCCATCTTTCACGGCATCGGCTTCAAGCTTTGGGCCATCAGGGAGCGATGCATTGGGCGGTCCGCACAGCAATTCATGGAATGGTTCATCTGCTCCGTCGGCACCATCGCCTCCACCGGCGTACACGCCTCCACCTGCGCAAACGTATGCTCCACCGCCAGCTCAGTCGTACACGCCCCCAGCTCAGAACTACTCGGCGCCACAGCCTCCACAGCAGCCGGCCAACACTCCTCCACCGCAGCCTATGCCCCAACAGACGCCTGCGCCGTACACATCACAGACGGTGCCTGTGCGAAACAGTGCGAATGCTGTGTCTCAAAACGAGATCAACGACGCAATGGAATGCGCGAAGTTTGCCGTCGCAGCGCTCAAGGTACGCTTCCCATCTGGTGCATATGATCACCAAAGAATGTTCTCGGGTCTTATAAGAGGTATGATGAGCAGGTGAAAGATGTCGAACTCGCAATTCAGCGGCTGGAAATGGCCCTCAAATGCATCAAGTAAGACGGAGGTCTCGAGCGTTGGGTTCTAGCAATACACTTTTATTGGGTGTGTGACTTGGCACTGGAGTCCGGCTCTTCGTCCTTTACCTCGACTCCCTTCCGACTTGGCAACGTTGCCAATGTGGCCTGTTTCCAGTCGTGTGTCTCGCCAAACCGCACCAGAATCTCAAACACTGCATTGCCACGAACAATCAGCCACCAAAAACAATGCGGCACAACCAATATCACCGCTGTGAGAATTGTAAATACTCACCGTGGTTGACAGTGAGAACGCGCGTGGCTGACCCCATCTGGAGGAAGTCGTCCAATGGCAGGCGCGCCGTCGCGATACCTTGCTCGACTGCTTTGTTGTACGTGGCGCCTTTCAGACGATTACGGTCGACAATGCCACCGATGATATACACCTGTATATTGAACCATGACTCAATACGCAGAACGTAGCGCCATGGGTGATGGAGTAAGTAGACTTTATCGCACCTTGTCTTTGTCGAGTTGTGTGATGGTATTGGGCGAGTCGGCAGTCAAATACACAAGCGATTCTTTCTTGAACTTTTCCGTGTAACTCAGCGGCGTTGATTTAAACTATTCGAGGCAAATGATTGTCAGATCAATGGTGCCACCCGAAAGGAATCGTGTTACTCGCACCGCAAGCCACTCCTTAAAGCCACATATCTTCATGAGGCTTTCCCTCGTGTCACCAGATAAAGAGGTAATTGTCGCGCACGCGGGCGAATCGCTGCGTCGATTGACGCCATACGAAAACCTGCATGTGCACGGAACCAACAACCGCGTCAGAACGGACCCGGAGAAAACGAGCATTCGAGTCTCACGCCGTGCATGATCTGTTGTGAAAGACTCTTCTTCTCTTTCTCGGTCATCTCTTCTTCAAAACCGCAATCAATCACGATTTGCAGACCTTCTTCGCTCGCCATGAGGTAAGATTCACGCTTGGCGGTCGCGCGCTCGCGGCGGCGCAGGACCGCCTCCTCACTCATGTCGATTTCCACGGGCGGCACATGCTCGCGTTTCTCGGCTTGCACCTGTTTCTTCAGCTGCTTCTTCTTCTCTTTCTTTTGGTCCCAGTACGCAGCCCGTTTGGCGCGGCGCTGCGCCCGCTTCCCTAAGACGTGCTCGCCTTCGCCGTGGTTGTCGGAAGGCAGTGCCGCGGCGGCACTCGGTGGCTCCATTGTGCTCGTGGGTTCACTCTGTCGGTTGATGGCTCTCACGCTTCCGTTGGTTAACTTAATCGGATCCTGAGGCGAATCAGTTCTGCCTAAGTAAAAGAGATGCTTCTTGTTGTTTTGTTGGGATCTCGTGTCGTCAGTTGAAGCCCCGGCCTGCGACCAGAAAGAGATCAAAAGCAGATCGACTCCATCGCGTGGTTGAATACACGCCGTTGGCGATAGACCGCAAGAGACTGCAAGATACTGAGCCATGGCGTCGCTTGCGGACGCGATCGTCAAGGGCGGCTTTGGTGCCGTCGGCGTGATCGCTAGCGCCTACACGCTCACCAAGTTCATCATCGCTACACCCGTCAAGATCGGCGACCGCAGCGACGAGGAGCGCGACAAGGACGTTGTGCTGTGCGTCGACGTCAAGGCCTTTCCGCTCGCAGCCACTGCGTTCTTTTTGGACACGGTGCGTGCACGGAGCCGCTTGTGTATCGACAAGAAACGTACGCACCTCCACAAGCCAATCACGTCCGCCGTTGACGGTGAACAAGTGATGGATCCCGAAGCCCTCATGGAGACTCAGGGCGAGGCGTACTTCCTTGTTGGCGCGACCACGGAAGCGCTCAAGCAGATTAAGGCGCGCAAAGAGAAAGTGCAGCACGCCGAGATTTTCGATGAAGCCGACAACAAACCGCTGACGTCGGGCGAGCGCATTGAGCTCATCATGTTTGAGCTCCACCGCTTGCTGGTGTTGGCGCCTCCAGCCGGCACAGAAGCCAGCATTCCGAGCCCCTTCCAAGAAAACGACTCCCTCTTTGCTCAGGCGCTCCACTCGCGTCTCATCAAAGAGCATTTTCCACTCCACGACGACCGCGAGCGCCACGACCTTGTCGAGACCTGGGTCAAGACATACGACCAGCCGCAGCCGCTGGATGCTGTGCACGATTACTTTGGCGACGAGATTGGTTTCTACTTTGCGTTTCTTGGCATGTACACCAAGTGGCTTGTGGTACCGACTGTGATTGGGCTGATTGTGTTTTTGGTCGAGCTGTTGACGCCGTACAGCGCGTACGGCCGCGCGTTCTACTCACTCTTTATCACGAGCTGGGCGACTGCGTTTCTGAAATTCTGGAAACGACGCGAGAGCACATTGCGCACCCAGTGGGATATCAGCGTGACCGAGACCATTGCGTTGGATCAGGAGCGACCCGAGTTCTCGGGCGAGCGCCGGTACGACCCCGTGGAAGACCGTCACTTTACCTACTTTTCGTCAATCAAGCGCATGCAGCGCTACCTCCTGACGTCGGTCGTTACGCTCGCGGTGCTGGGCGTGATCTTGCAACTCATGTTCCTCTATTTTGATGTCGACAAGTGGGTGGGCGAGCAAGTGACGGCCGCAAAGGGCTGGGAAGGGTATTACGAGTACGTGTCGCTGGCGCCGTCGATCGTGTACTCGATTGTCGTGCTTGTGCTCGACATGAAGTACCTCGAACTTGCGACGTGGCTCACTAACTTTGAGAATCACCGCACCGACGCTGATGTACGTAGCTGGCTGTAGCTTTAGATTTGATTTGACGGTGGTGAGTCAACTGACCAACTTTGTATCTCTTTCTTGGATTAGTTTTCGAATGCACTCGTGCTCAAGCTCGCATCATTCTACTTTGTGAACAACTTCGGCTCGCTCTTTTTCTTGGCGTTCCGCTCGCGTGACATGGAGCTGCTGGAGCAAACTCTGAGCTCATTGTTGATCACGCGTCAGCTGATTGGCAACGTAAAGGAGCAGCTCGTTCCCTACTTTACCGCGACATCATCCCTCAAGGCCGAGGCCGGCAAGATAGCCAAGGAGGAGCATGTGAAGGAGGCCGTGCTAAGCAAAGTCGATGCCGAGCTACTGTTCCCGACCTACGACGGTACCTTTGACGACTACCTCGAGCTGTTTGTGCAGTTTGGGTACGTTTTAGCAACTTCTTTGAGGTGATGCCTGTATACTAACTCTTTTTGATTCCCTCCAGCCAAGTCACACTGTTTGCTTCGGCATATCCATTGGCTGCGTTGTGGAGTCTCACCAACAACATTATGGAAATCCGCAGTGACGCGTTCAAGCTCTGCGCCAGTTTCCGCCGCAGCCGCCGCATCCCCTGCGCGGGCATTGGCACCTGGTTCTACGCGTTTAATGCGCTGGGATACATGTCGGTCATGACCAACTGCGCGATCATCGGCCTCCACTCGGGATTGCTGGACAAGTTGTTCCCCGCAATTTCTTACGCGGGTATCCTGGTGGCCATCGGCGCGTTTGAACACATTATGGTGTTGATCAAAGTCTGCATTGAGCTGCTGGTACCAGACACGCCGACGAGTGTGCTGGATCTTCAGCGCACAGAGCGTGCTGTGCTCCGAAAGAAGGCGATCCTGCAGGCGGAGCTGTCGTCGCGGAAACTCGTGCTCCAAGTGGACCAGGCAGAGACTCGCAGCTCACTCGATTCGGATGCCAGCGTCGAGCTGGACAAGACGGCGAGCCGCGAAAAGATGATCGAGTGGCTTCGCCAAGAGAAACAGCGCCGCCGCAAGATGGAGCAGGAAGTCAAGACGCTCAACGATCTCTACATGGGCTGGATCCGGGAGGAGCAGGACAAGCGCAAGATCGCCGAGGCCAAGGTCGCGGAACTTGCCAAAGTGTGCGTGGGACTTTGATGGGATCGCCACGGTGGACGTTTGGATCTGACGCTGACTCGAGGTTTCTTGTGGTGTGTGTTGATGAGTGCAGGGCCGAGAAACCGGAGTCGGCAGGCGTCGCCAAGGCCCAGTAGTTACAGTCAACGATGAGCTGGGCACATGTTGCCATCCATCATTCCCGAATTTGGAATTGCAATCCCGATCTAGAGTGGTTGTAGCTTCTTTTCTGATTGACGGTAGGGTAGGTATGATTGGCTGAAAAGTCGTATTTTTGATCTCCACAATGGTGCGATGTAGAGTAACCCATAACCCAACCTAAACACACGTGGGGTTACGCTACAGTATTCTACAACCCACCATCCCCCCCAACCCGACCCGTATGGTTTTTGGTTCGGCTCCTGGGTTCTCTGGTTTTGGTGGGTCGGACTCAACCGGAGCGGGCCGGGTTTGGCGGGTGGTTCGGTTCCTTCCGTCGTGCTGTGTCAGTCAACAGGGCGGTGAAACTGCGGCTGGGTAACATCGCGCGACCGAAGGAAAGCCAAAGCGAGGAAGGAACGCTTCGCACTTCACGTCCTCCCCTTTGTCCCCCTCCGCTCCGCGCGCAACGACACTTGACGCTTTTTCTCGTTCTCTGTGAGACCGTTCTCACCCATCCAATCTCCCCTCCTCTCCTCTCCTCTTGTTCCCTTCCGTCACCATGTCCATGAGCCAGAGCGACCTCGACCGCCAGATCGAGCAGCTCAAGCGATGCGAGTACCTAAAGGAGTCAGAGGTCAAGGCGCTGTGCCAAAAAGCGCGTGAGATCCTCGTGGACGAGAGCAATGTCCAGCGCATCGATGCGCCTGTGACGGTGCGTTAATCCGTGCAAAACTGACTCGAATGGTAACGGTCGAGACTCACTGAAGCTGACGTGCGGTGATTTGCTTGATCAGATCTGTGGCGACATCCACGGTCAGTTCTACGATCTTAAGGAGCTTTTCAACGTCGGTGGCGAGTGCCCAGAGACCAACTACCTCTTCATGGGCGACTTTGTGGACCGCGGGTTCTACAGTGTGGAGACATTCCTCTTGCTGCTCGCACTCAAGGTGCGCTACCCCGACCGCATTACGCTCATCCGCGGCAACCACGAGAGCCGCCAGATTACGCAGGTCTACGGCTTTTACGACGAGTGTCTCCGAAAGTACGGCTCTGTCAACGTGTGGCGCTACTGCACGGAGATCTTTGACTATTTAAGCTTGTCGGCCATTATCGAAGACAAGATCTTTTGCGTCCACGGCGGTCTCTCGCCGTCGATCAACACGCTCGACCAGGTATGTGCGCATTGTCTTACGTACGTGTCTTGCATTGCAGGATTTGATCCTCACGTTGTTGGTATGTTGTTTGGCGTAGATCCGCATCATCGATCGCAAGCAGGAAGTGCCTCACGATGGTGCCATGTGCGACCTCATGTGGTCCGACCCCGAGGACATTGACGGCTGGGGACTGAGTCCGCGTGGCGCTGGCTATCTCTTTGGCGGCGATGTGGTGGAGAAGTTCAACCAGACCAACGACATACAGCTCATTTGTCGTGCCCACCAGCTTGTCATGGAGGGCCACAAGTCGATGTTCAACAATGCACTAGTCACAGTCTGGTCGGCACCCAACTACTGCTATCGATGCGGCAACGTTGCCGCTATTTTGGAACTCGATGAGAACTTGGAGCAACGCTTCAAGGTGCGTGGAATCACTGGGCTTTCTTGATTGCATTTTGGTTCGGTATTCTCACCATGATATTCTAATCGTGCAATAGATCTTTGAGGCGGCTCCACAGGACGCACGCGGCGTGCCTGCCAAGAAACCCGCGCCCGACTACTTTTTGTAGTCTAGTGGAGATGAGGTGTGAGTGATTTCGCAGCCGTGTTGTGACGTGCCTGTCACATCCACGAGCACAAGAAACCACCAAGTGCCTCCCACCATATTCGATAGTAGTGAACCACGCCACCGGCGCCAGGGATCAACGCCGCTCGTCCTGTCCAATGGGCGACGGCTCGCCGCGTGTGCAGTATACTGTAGTAGCCAACTGGAATAAACAAGAGAGAGTGCCTGATTGTACTTCAGACTTTGCCACCAGCATTGTCCAGCCATGTTGCGTTAGGAAGCAATGCATTTCAGAATTGTCATTAAGTTCGCATCTTGGGTCAAGTGCGAACCTAAAAGGTTTGCAGAATCCAGGGCCGCAAAATTGAAGTTTCTTTTGGAGAGGAAAATGCTGCGCGACTGGAGTGACGAATGGAAGAATGCACACCTAGCGCTCAGCCTACGCGGCGATGAGCTCTTCCAAGGTGATACTCTACGCACTAATGATTGATGGTCGTTCGTATCCGCTAGGTTCTCACGCTTTTCCGGTCTCCAACGCTTGTCTGCAACAGGCGAAACGCTGAGCGTCGTGATCCACGCAACGGTGGCGCTGGACACGACGCCCTCTGGTGGCTCATTGGACGCCACTGGGATGCCTCAGTCCGGAGAGCCTATCTCCATTGAAGAGGCGCGCATGCTGGCGCTCGAGAAACTGGAGGCGCGTTGGCGGCGCCACTGCGACAGTGCGCTCGTGGACCTCAAGGTTGTCGAGCCGTCGCCCAGCAAACAGGACAAATTTGTGCAGCAGCTGCAGCCCAATGCTCCACAGCAGCCGCGTACAACGCTGTTCCACCAGGAGTCGCGACTCGCGCTGCTGCCGCTGCGCCACGAGGATGTGCCTTCGACGGCCAAATTATCGACCCTGCGTGTCACGCTTGCGATGCGCTGCGAGTGTACGCTGCGCGTGCGCGCCGAGTTCTGGCAGCGACCATTGACGCTGATCGCGCGCATCACGCCCAATGCGTCGCGGGAAGAATGCGACACTGACAACGCAACGGCCGTGCAGCCGCTGACGTCGATGCTGTTGAACGAAACGTTTACGCGCACACAGATTTTTGGGCGGTTGCGTGAGCAGACTTCTGAACCGCCCAACCTTATGCGGCGCGTCGAGCACAAGCTGCTCGTGACCAAGCCACTTGTTCTCAAAATGGAAACCAAGTTTGCAAGTGGCAATCGTGTCATCATTATCGCCCGCGCGACGAACACCCACAACACACTGGGTGCGCGCGTGTTGGATTTGCAGTTACACATCAACCAGTTTGCTGGTGCTGGGAGCAACGCAAGTGGGGCTAGTAAAAGTGCGGACTATCGCGTGGCGAAGGCTCCGACCGACGACTTCCCCGTCGACTTGGAGCCTCACGAGCAGTGTAATTTCGTCTTCATCGTCGAGCCCGCTGGCTCCGGTCCGAACACCTCGACTCTTCAGACATCTTTCAGCTCTTCCAACTCAAGCAATCTCAACAGTCAGCAGTCGCTGCTCACGCTAAGCTGGGAAACAGTCGCCGAGTCCGAGCAGTTGTCATCCACTGTGGCCCCTTTGCTGCAGCCTATCACGGAGCACCACACGATCCTCTGGTCTCCACACCCTCACCGCTTCGCGGCCAATGTACACAGCAGGCCGACGAACGAGCTTCCTGAAGTTTTACCTCGACCACCACCATTCATTCCGAGCGCTGCGTCCACCATTGCAACGGCCGAAAATTCGAAGTCGTCGATTTCCATCGTGCGTCGCGGAGATCGTGCGTGTCCACTCGACTTGAAGCTGGCGCCGTTGCAAGCTTCGCCGTCAGACACGGCGAGCCACCGCGTGGGGGTTGTCGAGACGCTTTGTGTTGTTGTTACTAATCGATCACAGGACGGCACCGAGTTTGATCTCTCGCTTGTCGTGCCCTCACATCAGTCAGTGCACCGATCATGGCTGGCTTTTGAAGCCTCACATCATCTGGGGTAAGCGCGCCTTCACTGCACCGTCTCCCTGTTCACTCACTAACGAACTTGTGTCTCACCAGTCGCCTACGCCCTGGCACAATCATCCGCAAGAGTGTGCGTCTCCTGTTCCTTCGCCATGGCCGAACCGATCTCAATTCTCTGTTACTCTTTGACCACATCTCCTGCACGTGGTTTTTACCGCCATTGCCGTCGGCTTCGAGCGCATGGGAAGTCTTTGTGCATCCCTAAGTACAGCGTGTCGCTGTTCGGTGTGAGTGACGATGCATTTTCCTCGCTTTTTCTGAGAAGTTTTCTTCCATACAAAACACTGAAGTGGAATATCTATCTACAGACAAAGATATAGTACAACATTGGACACGACGCAAGTGCCCTACGTGCGATGCGCGTTCTCGGTTCAGCGCGGAAGCACCGCCTTGTTTGAAACGGCCCTTGTCTGCGGCCGTTCACTGGACGGAACTACGACGTCTGAATTGTTCGGGCGAATTGTGCTGCCGCAGTACCCGCAAGAACCCGGGAGCGAGGCATCGGCACTCACCAGCGGTCATCGGAGGGCGACGCTTTGGGCGTACAAGCAACCATCCCGTCCCTAGCCGATTCCGTACGATGACCACAAGAGAGGCTGGTAGCAGCCCATCGAGTGGTCGCCCATCCATGCGTTCGACTGAGACCACCATCCGCGAGACGTGGCTATGCCGGTCGACGATCGGTGCGATGTCGGATGGCGAGGAGGATCTGCGGTCCGAGACCAGTGATGAACAAGACAATGAACAGGTGGAAGTAGCAAAGCCAAGTGTAGTCTACGACGATGAAGGCAACGCACACGAACGCCACATGCGGGTAAAAAAGACAGAGGACGCGTGTGCGCTTGAGAAGAAATCTTCGCGTACAAGGTCGCGCAAGCTCACTCTCGGCAGTCACTTGGATCTGGCTCGAGGACACGCGTTGAGGAAAGTCATTCCGCCAATGCCAGTGACGCCTGTTGCGACGGTTCTCGTGAGCTCCACTCCTCACGCGGCGATTGACAAGAAGCGCCAGCGCAAGTTTTTTCCGGCACTGGAAGCAAAGCAGCCCGTTGATAAGACAACCGACGACGAGATGATGAAGAAAGAGAAGAAGGTGGAGAAGAAACGAGGCAATGAAAGTGACAGGCACATGGCAATCTACATGGATTATGAGCGAGACACAGAATTTGGGAAGAGTCCCAAGCAACGGGTCGTGTTTGTGGTCCGTCACGTTTGGACCGTTCATGCTGCTCTGTTCATGAGCACAGCGTGCGTGCACTGTGTGTCTTTTAACACCAGTCCAGCTTTGCGGCGGCTCTTCCAGATCGAAACGCTACCCGTGGGGCTCTGCATAGTCGTCGCGTGGACGATCTTGGGCCTCGTGAATTGTCTCGGTGCCTGGGTCGGAACTCGAGGCGATCGCATCGAGTTACTTCGCAGGCTGTCGTGGCTGTGGATAGTAGCAATCGTGCTATTGCAGCTCGCAAAGGTGTTGCCAGTCGCCTCATGGTTCACAAATTCACTGCTCTGTGTTGGGTACGTTGCGGCAGTCACGGCCCATGGTCTCGCCGTTCCCAACGCGATCGCTGTCGGTGCGGAGATTGTGTCGACGCAAGCTATGGCAATCTCCACCCATGACGACGACTCGAAGCGAAGGCAGCAGGAGTCTGTCGACGCCACCATGACGGATTTCATTACGTGGGGTTTTGGTGTAATGCTGGCAGCATCCAGCTTGGTCCAAGCATTCTACTTTGCTGCAGTCGATCTAGAGTTGGCTCCAGCGGAACATTTTTTGGTGCTGCGGAGTCGTCGAGCAATCTGCATTACCATTCTCGTTGGCGTGCTCCTCCTCGCGCTGATTGTCATTTTTCTCTTCCAGTCGCGGCATCACTATGTACCTCCAAGTATTACTACCACCGAAGCCGACTCGCGCTCATCTTCGGTACATCAGCCGGAATCGTCAACGACGCAAGCTCATAACTCTCTCGAGCGCAAACTCTCGCGCGGAGAGTTTAATTCGTTCTCTCTTCCAGACGAAGCATCCACTTCCAGAAGCCCGGACACAAAGTGCAGCGGGCTACGGGAGTGGTTCCAGCTCGTACGTCGTTCCTTTGTGCTCACCATGATGGGCATTTTCACGCTTGTACTTGTCGTCACCGTCATCGCCGTGCTAGTCACTCAAACTGTCGCCGATAAGTCGTCTTCGGCCTCTGCAGTCATGCACCTCGTCCTCTTCGCCGTGTTGTCGCTGGGCTGGGCAATCACGATGCTTCTCGGCACGAGTCAACTCGCGCCGTCCTCACGGGATAAGCTGTATGGGCACATGGACGATCTCATGGTCGTACCGCTTCTTCCGTCTCGCCAGCAACTGTTTGTGCTCGTCGCACTGATCTGCCTCGCAAGCGCCGCGGCGCTTGCTGCGTTCGTGCGGGCCCAACTATACGCGACGCTTTTTGTGCAAACATGTCAGCTCCGTCGCCCGCACGCCGCCGCCGTGCTCTACGATCCAAATGTGATCGGCGCGTGGGTCGGCCTCGTGTCTGTGCTCCTGCTTCCGTGTGTCCACTGTGCGGTGCGACGATGCACGTCCAAGATCAAGTCAAAGTCGCACGCGAGCAGATCGCCGCCGCGTGTGTCTGCTGCGCGACGTGTGGCCATTGGGGTACTTCTCTATCTTATTGCTATTTTCATGTCGAGCGTCGTGGAGCTCTATCGGCGCGCCTCGCGATGGCCATCAAGCAACAGCATCGTTTCCAACCCGGCCGTTTCCGGCTGCGTCAAGACCCAGGCTTCCAACTTTACAGTTCTCTGGAGTGTGCCCCACTTGGTCGTCTTCTCGCTTGCGGACGCTGTGTTTCGTGTCGGCGCAGCCGAAGAAGCACACATGCTGACTGCACCACTGGGCTGGCTCAGCGTCGCACAAGGCGTGCTCTCGCTGGCGGACAGCGTCGGTTATGGGTCGGCACTCGCACTGACCAAGACGCTGTCGCCCTGGCTCTACCGTGTCAAGACAAGTGATCTCGTGCTGTTGCTGCTGCTGATTACGGCGATCGCGTCTCTCGCGTACGCGTTGACCAAACGGCTTGTTGATCACATCCACGCCAGCCGCCGGACGTTTCCCGACCCGTCCTACACATGCGGCGATATGGAGACAATCGGTCCTGCAAGCCCCTGCAACGCAGCAGCCGACAGCGAAAGTGATCCTGCTGGACGAAAAGAAGTCCTGCGGATCGCACAGTTTGAAAGACCAGACAATGCTGAGATGCTACCGTCCGTGTCTTCTTCGCGACTACGACAAGGCAGTCTGCGCACGCTCAAGATCGAGCAGCAAACACAGCGATAAACCGGGCTATTTTCCCTTTTCATGCGTCTGCCTCTCAAGCTGTAAATGAAAATGCAAACCGTGTTTTCTTATGCTCTCTAATATACATTTCCTATAGCCAGGGACACCACGTAGGGTACATTTCGCGCTGGCGCTCGGGACTCGTGGCAATGTCGAGCAGCTCGCGCACGCTTTTGCCGCGCTGCGAGTCGGTCTCTTTCTTGAGCGACACGCCGCGGATCCGCTCGAGCACCAAGCTCACATTCGCATCCACACGCTGCTGCACTTGGCTCTCGAGCCGTCGCTGTCGCTGCTGCTGCAGTTGCTGCTGTTGCTGCTGCTGGTGCTGCTGCTGTTGGTGTTGATGCTGACTCGCGGACGCGTCACTACTACTAGTCGACGACGAAGACGACGCCGACGCGGAGGCCGTGGCCGTGGCGAGTCGCGTCTTGGACGCGTGCCACGACAATAGATCGTCGCGGAAAAATAGCCCGAGTTGGTTCCCCAGTAGGTCCTCTTCACCCATGAGCGCTTCGGCCGTGGCCGCCATGACCACACTAAAAGGCCCATGCACACCCGGCCGCGTGACAAAGTTGTGCAAATTGCGTGTGAGTCGAAACGGCATCGAGGTCGAGGACTCCAGCAGGCCGCTGCTGGCGTACCCCGGTCGCAATTCCGCGCTCACGACGCGTGCCGTGCGCCGCGAAAAGAGCACGCGATGTGGCGCGCGGTCGCCCACAAACAGCACGTATGACAGCAGCGACGAGAGCGCGAGGTGCTTGGTGAATTCACTGCGAAACTGAAAGTAGGCGTCGGCGTGGGCCGAGATCTGGAACACGTACTTGGCCAGCAATGTCTCGGGCACGTGCGTCGCACACACTTCGTCAAAGGCACGCGCCTTGGCCAGCGCAAGCTGCTCATCTTCTTGCTGCGGCGACATGGTTTCGTCCGGGCCGTCACTCCTACCATAGGCCATGGCGTACGCGTCGCTGATGCGCTGGCGGTAGAGCTCAATCGGAAAGTCGGGGTCACGGTCGCTCGCGCGGCACTCGTGGTCGTAAATCTCGCCGAGCGTGACACAGTCGCGGCTGTCTTCCAAGAGGCGCACGCGCGGCGTGAGCGGCACAACCTTGGGGACGTGGAACACGGCGTTGCGCTTGCGCGTCTCCTTGTGGCGCAGCAGCAAGCGGTTGAGAAGCAAATACATCTGCGCCATGCGCTCGTCCGTGCGCGTCGTGTGGGTCATGGCGTACTGCACCAGAAAGCTCGAGGTCGTGCCGTCGCTGCCGCCCATGGTCAAGCGACGCTGCGTGTACCCACTGCGCAACAACACATCAACGTCATTGTCGAAGTGCTGGATGCGCGCGTGGAGGTCTTTGATGGGCTCGCTGTCGGCAATATACTGCCCCGGCACTTCCATGTTGGAGCTGCTGAGCTCCATGAGGAACCGACTGCAGTGCTCGAGCCGCAGCGTATTCGCGCGGCCCGCGCTCCCACCGCCGACACCGGCCGACGACTGGCTCTGCACGCGCGCTTGCAACAGATTGCGCCATTTCTTCAAACGATCCATCATCTCAAACAGCGACACGCGCTCCTCGTCGTGGTGTCTTGACGTACTACTACTAGAAGACACTGACTCGGGCGGGGCAAAGTCGGCTTCGAACGCGGTCTTGAATTCGGCCACAAATTCCATGTACTTCTCGTTTTTTTGCTGCTGTGCTGGCGCCGCGCCACCACTGCTGCTGGTGGTCGTGGCCGCCGTCGACGTACTGGGAGTCGGCGGCGGCACCGCGACCGCAAAGAGCTTGCGACACACTTTTTCCAGCGCAGCCCGCAGCATGCGCGGCACAGGCTCGCGCTGCGACAGCCGCGGCAGCTGATAACACTTGAGCAAGAGCGAGTGCACGGCTGTGAGCAGCTCTTCTTCGGGCTCGGGTCGAAACTTGGTGATCATTTCTTCGAGCACGCACTCCATTTCAAACGTCAGCGAGTCGTGCGTGCGTCGCAAAAAGTTGAGCAAGTCCTCCGTGTACTGCACCGGTCCGAGTTCTGGCTTGGCAATGGTCATGGCTGCAGCGGAGGAGGACAGGGAAGAGAACGAGGAGGACGAGGTGGAGGTCGACGCCTGCGTATTGTCGCCGCCACTACCCAGCAAGAGCCGTTCGCGCCAGGCGTCCACCGTCAGCACTTGACTCAGCGCAACGCCAAACGCGGTGGGCGTCGGCCGCGCGGGCGCCACGAGCCCCGGAATCTGCTGCACGTGACTCAGCGGCATGGACGACGGCACGGCAACCACTTGCCCAGACTTGGTGCGGTAGTATACAGCACTGCCATTGTACGTTGGAGTGCTGGGGCCACCGACGGACGCGGATGCAGACGCCGACGCCGACGCGGACGAGTTCGTGTTGCCATTGCCATTCCCCGCCGAGGGCGTCGACGGTGCCGACGCCTGGCGTTCGCCCATCTGCGCCATCGAACTGTCGCGGTTCTCAAGAAAGAACGCGCGCATGGTATAGTACAGCGCCTGCGGAAACTTGGCCGAGAGCCCACGCAGGAGCCCCCGAATCTGCGGCGCTTCGGGTCGCCCGAGCGCCATGAGCAGCTGCGGGATCCACACAATCCAGATCCAGATTGGCAACTGCTTGCCGTGGGCTTCAAACGCTTGAATCAGCACGCCACAGTGGTCGTCCATGCTCAGGAGCCACAACACGCGCGCAATCATGAGCCGCGCGGCGTTGCAACGGTGGTGGATCGCCTGCAAATAGCACGCAATGGTCTGCGACGCAAAGCTGAGTTCGCGGCCGTGGCTGTTGTGACTGTGGTGGCTGCTTATGCTGCTGGAGCTGCTGCTGTTTATGCTGCTGGTGCTGCCGCGGCCCGCCGACGCGAGAAAGAGACGGTAGCAGTAATGACCCCACGACAACCAGCCTTTGCCATAGCTATCGCAGATTTGGAGGCAATGCGAAAACGTCTGGTTCGCTTCGGTGCTATTGCCCATGGCTTCGAGGAACAGCGCTTTGAGGCGAAACATCTCGGCTTTTTGTCGGAGACTGAAATAGTCGAGGTTCGTGTTGTTGAGGATCGCCACGCCGCCCGTGTACTCACTCGCGCTTTCGTAGCAAATGCTCACTTGCTCGCGGAGTTTAGAGAACGCGTCTTGGACGTCCATGGCCGGAATCGTATAGAGCTTGGAGAGCGCACCAAGACAGACGTCAGGCAAGTGCTGCTTGCGGGCTGTGTGAGCCAAGCGGATGACCGACCACGGGCTGTCGTGCATGCACGCGAGCATCTGCGCATCGCTCCAGGAGAACGTATTCTTGACGACCTGGAACATGTGCGACCGCCACGTGAGGATGTCGTCCCACATGAGAATGGGTTCCCACTTGTTGGGCAAGCGCTCGCGCCACGTATTGATCGACGGCTTGAGGTTGGGCAACGTATGCAGTTGACTGGCGTACCGAATATCGGTCATCATCTGGATCGACTCTTTGACTTCGACAAACTGGTGAAACAGGTGCAGCAGCGACACGTGCGAATTGCCCAAGACGCGCGGAAGACCTTGCCACTGAAACAACGCGAGCTCGGCGGTCTGCGCTGCCAGCGTATCGATCGACGCGCGTTTCTCCGAGTCCAAGATCGCAATGTACAGTCGCTGGAGACGGGTGTGCGGACACGCACCCCCGAGCTCGGCTGCTTGAGTGGACAAGACCAACGATCCCGAAGCCGCTGAGGCGGACGCGCCGCCGGACCCACTGCTGCTGTGGGTGCCCATGCCCATGCTTACGTTCAACAACTGCTTGGCGCCGTTCCAGTCGCCGCGTTTCCACACACAGTCCAGCAGCAGATCCTGGTTCTGCGTCGCTTTGGCAAAGTCGTGCATGAGCTGCCACTGGCACAACTGCTTGGCGCACGCGACCCAGCGCTCTTCCCAGAGCCGGAGCTCAAAGAGATTGACGTCGTCCATGCTCACGCGGCCGCTCTGCGCTTTGCTCAGGGCCTTGAAGTACTCTTCCTGTGCTTCGTGGACGCACCCCAAGGCCTCCAGCACCAGTGCCGACCGTGTCTCAGGCTGCGCAATGTGCTCGAGGCTCAGACCGACACGCAAGTCGTCTTCGCTCAATGTCTTGTAGATGGCGCTAAGCGCTTCGATCCACCGCAAACGACTCTCGACGCTGAGCGACGCGTTCTCCACTTGGAATTCGCACAGGCGCGTGGCCGAGCTCCAAACGTCGTACGCGCCAGCCAAATGCAAAACGAGTTCCGGTGTCAGCACAGGTGCGGTCGGGGCCACCGCCACGAGCGACCGCATCAGCGTCTGCACAACGTTCACGCGGCCACGAGGCGGACTGCTGTGGAGCAGCGGCACGTAGAGATCGCGCTTGTTAAATTTGGACGACAGCAGCTTGAGCAGCTGCGCCGTGACATGCGTTTGCTGCGGCGTCGCGAGCCGCTGCCACGTGTCGCGAAAGAGCTGCGTCCACAAGTCTTCGGCAATCTCCACGTCCACATGCGCTAGATATCGCAACGCCTGCAGCAGTTGTGACGACGACGAGGACAGCGACGGGCGACGGCGCTTCGTAGTGCTCAGTAAAAGCGACGCCGGACTCGTGCTCGTACTCGTACTCGTGCTTGTGGCCGCCGAAAGCAACGTCTCGACGGCGACCGCGACCCAGTACCGAGAGCCACACGCTTGCCAGTCCTGCCGCAGCACCAAAAGCAATCGTGCGGTCGGTAGCGCCGCTGCGGCGTCTTCACTGGTCTCAGATGATGTTGTGGAGGCGGATCCCGCGTCGTACAGATACGATAGAAACTGCTCGCGGACCTCCGGGTCGGGGGCAAGCAAACCCGTCATAAAGTGCGTCGTGAGCGAGTGGCTCTGCGCCAGCGACGGACTAATATGAAAGTACGAGTGCTTGACGTCGCCCGTCGGGTCGCACAGTCGGAGCACGAGCTGGTAGTACTCGTCCCAGAGCGGTAGCGACGCGACCTCGGGGAGCCGATCGAACGTCGCCATCTTGGTCAGCAGCGTCATCTTGTCTTTGGCGGCAATCATGTTGGGCATCACAGCCGTCGCGTGCGGCGCCGTGATGGCCTCGCCGGCAATTCGCATGATCTGGAGCAAGAGCGGGACATTTGTTGAACTCTCGAGACAGTGCACCAGCAGATTCGTGTACACGCGGCGATGGTCGGCGCTCGGGAGTGAGCACTTGGAGAGCAAGCGGAGCGAGATGATCAGCAACTCCACGGCGATTTTGTGAGAGAGCAACCCCGACGCTGCGGCCGACGACGACGCAGCATTGCCGTTGATGACGGCGTTGGCCTGCTGGGCGGCCATGGCCTTTTTTTTCCCACTCGACGACGCACTCGCGCCGGCCTTGGCCGCTACCGCACCACCCATGGACCCAGATGACTCTTTGTCGCTTGCTTGCTTTTTCTTTTGCTTTTCGCTCGGCTCTTTCTTCTTAAGCTGCCGCACGACGTTGTTGACCGACAGCGTCGAGCGGCCGCTGAGCATCTGATGCCACTCCTCTGTGATCGCGAGCGACGGCGTCGCCATCACGCGGTGTCGCGTCATGCTGTCGCTGAGCGACGCCGTGTCTTGGGACAATGCCGAGGCACTCGCGCTGCCGGCCGCGCCACCGCCCGGCACGACGCGACTCGCAACACTGCTCGACGCCGTGACCGACGCCGCAGCCGCCGCGTGTAGCAAGTGTTCGCGAGTGAAAAACTGCGCGAGCTTGAGCAAACTGGGTGCAAACGCGTCGGCAAAATCGGGGGCCGCCTCGCACAGCGATGCCAACAACCGCAGCGTGGTCTCGCCCGCAAACACGGACGTTGGAATGCTGCCCGTCCGATTCGACTGCGCTGCTGCCAACGCTTTGATCTTGAGCGTCGCCGCGGCGTCGCCCGTCGTTTTCTGCCGCTTGGCTGCGTTTGCACTTCCCAAAGCAGGTGACCCTGTCCCAGCGGACGCCGCCGCACTCTGTTTGGCTTCTGTCTTCACGCTCGCGGGTGACAAGGTACCCGCCGCACCCGTGGATGCTGCCGAGGCGGATGCCGTGGCCGACGCCGACGCCGATGCACTCGTCTGCTTGGACTTGGTCTTTTGCGCGGCCCCCGACGCCGATGCGGAACCAGAACTGGCCGGCAACGACGACAAAAACTCTTGCTGGAGCGTCGCCGCACTCTGCAGCCTATCGGCGAGGATCTCTTTAAGCCACGGATAAAACTTACACGCCACGAGCTCTTGGGACGCACGGCTCGGCGGGTACAGCTGCAAGTCGCAACAAAATCAGTTAGTACTTCCACGATCTATACCACCCTAAGTAGATGAACGCACCTCGACCATGCGCCGCAAAAACGTCGTCAGTCCGGTCTGAATCTCGCTGTTTGGGCGATCAAAACACGGCTCGAGCAGCTTCATCACGCGCGGCGCATACTGCACAACGTACGGAATCGCGCGCGTGGACTTCGCCACAACGTCGGGCGTGACCAGCGAGTTGAGAATGCCGAGCACGGCGTCCAAGATTGCGAGCGACGACAGCGGCGCGCCTTTCGGGACTGCAAAAAACGTCGGCATGGTCTGTGGTGGCAAGGCGCCGTTGCCTTGCAACAGAAGCTGCTGCTGCTGCCGGATAATGACTTCGGCCGTGACCGCAATAAGCTTGTCAAAGTACGAGAACCGCACCGCGGCCGACGGCCACAGCCGCAGCGCCTTGTCAAAGAGGTCGCCGCAGGTCTTGGAGAGCCGACTCGTTTCCTGTTTGTCGGCCGACGCCAGTGCAAACCGGAACGCAAAATTGAGGACGAGATCGACCATAGGCGCGTTCAGTTCGAACTCGTCTTCCGAGAAAGCCGCGCTTTTGGTCGAGTTGGTCGGACTCGATGCGACAGCCGCCGTGCCGCTCGTGGTCGATGTGCTTACGCCCACGGCACGCACTGCGTCCTGCGCGTCCTTCCCATTGCTGCTATTCGCTGCCGTCGATACAACCTTGCGTCGCTTCTGGCTGGGTGACGCACTCTCGCTCTTGGTCTCTTGGTCGTCTTCGGCAGCAATAGCGTGCAGAGCTCGTCGCTTCAACGTCGCGTCCGCTGCTGCCCCACCAGGCGTCATGGGTCGCGACGCCACGCGTTCTCGCCGCGTGTGTTCCCACGCAATGATGAGGTCCACAATATTGACCGCCAACCGCCGATTGTCAGGTGTGCTGCTCGGCGGAATCGCCAAGCGATTTAGCGAGTTGACCATGAGCGGCACAAACTGCCCGCGGAACGGATAGAACAGCGCCGGGTGCCGCACAATCAGAAACCAAATGTGCACGAGTTGGCCGAGCTGGTGGCCTTCTTCGTACGCGATTTTCTTGGTCCATTTAATGGCTTTGATAAACTCGTTCGGTGGCAGGCGCGACGGCAGTGCCGGCAGCAAAATGTCAAAGGCTTTGCGCACGAGGAACCGCGCGTCCATCTCATGTGTGCGTAACAATGCAACGTACACTTGGAGGACAATCTTGGGCGGCGTGTCGTACACCGAGATGAAGCGACAGACGTTGACGTAGGCCCACAATTTACTAGTAAGGTCGTGGGCCTTGAGGTGGTTCCATGCAAACTTGATCACTTCTTTCCGGTGCTCCGTGACGAATTTGCTCATGTGTTGAATCAGGAGCGTGCCCAGCTTGAGCAGCTCAATGCGCAGCGTCAAGACGGCTTCGGTAGGCACGCCGGCCGGCGTCGGCGCATCTTTACTCGCCAAGATCTCGCGCAGCATCCACTGGACGGTCTCGGCATCCATGACGTCGACATTGTTGACGCTCGGATCTTCAAACGACGTGGTCAGCACAGGCATGATCAGCACTTGCATCGCGTGCACTTTGAGCTCGTCCTGGGTCGCCGGATCGCGCAAGAGACGGATAAAGAGACGCACAATGTTGCGCTTGTTCATGGGCGCGTACGTGCGCGCGACGTCGTGCTGGTAAAACTGCTGCAAAAAGCTAAAGTCGAAACTCGACGAGCGATGCAGAAACGCACTGAGCAGGTCCAACAGCACTTGGACATCGTCTTGCTTGGCGCGGCAATACGTCACGAGGATCTTGACCAGCAATTTGGACTCGTAGTGGTACCGGATCTGCAGTCGCTCTTGCGCCAAGAGACGCTGCACGCGCGACGGCGACCTCCACAGCTTGCGGAGGCAATCCACCAGCACCGACTGCGTCGCGAGCCACGTTGGATGGAGTTTGCAGAGTGTCCGCACGAGCCGCAGGCCTTGATACAACAACTCCAACGCCTCTTGCTGGGCTTTCGACGTGAACGGCGCCACGGTAGTAGCAGTGGCACCCGACCCCAACGGCGTCGTGGGCAGCGAGGTCAAGCCAGCCGCCAACGACGACTGCGCGCGCGCGATCTTGGCTTGGGCCTGGGCCTTGGCTCGATGCACGTACGTCGCCTGCGCCTGCTTTGCTTTTTCTTGAGCTTGGATCGGCTTGAGTCCTTGTGCATGGGCCGCGGCTAAGGCTTGTGCATGGACTTTTTGGGCATTCACTTGGATCTGCGCGTGCAGCTGCTGGGCCTGGAGTTGCGTGACGTGGTGCGGACTCGCATTCGGCGTCGGCGGACTCGACGACGAGATCGGACTCGGCAGCGCCGTGCTGGCCGCGACCTGGCTTTGTGCTTTGGCGATGTAGTCTTTGCTCGCAAACTGCGCTTTTGCTTGGGCCTGCACGAGCGACAAGCCCTGGGCTTGGGCCGCCGCGAGTGTCTGCGCATGAAGCTTTTGCGCGTTCGCTTGGATCTGCACTTGTGACTGCACCTTGAGTGCTTGCTGGGCGTTGACTTGGGCTGTGGCTTTCGCTACGTACGCGGCGCGTGCCTGCATGCCACGTGCTTCGGCCGCGCTCGGACTGAGACCCTGCGCTTGCGCATTCGCGACGGCCTGTGCCGCCGCCTTGTGCGCATTGAGCTGGATCTGCGCTTGCATCTTGATGTCCTCACTCGACCCCGCCACGTCCACGCCTACGCCGACTGAGGCGGAAGCCGTTGGCGTGGTCTTGGTCGCCGACTCGATCGTTGCTGCGGCCGACGCCAATGACGACGTCTTGGACGCGGCGACAAACGTCGCTGTCATGAGCGACTCGGCACCACCTTCCGTGAGCAGCGTGTTGCGCAGCGGTAGGGCTTCAGGCAGCTTGATCAGCTCTTGAAAAAGCGACGAATACTTGGGTTCAATGAGCTTTTCGCGCTTGAAAAAGAATGCAATGCTGGTCGACGCATAGCGATTCAAGAACCGTGTTAGTGGCAGCCGATACGGCGAGCTCATTTTCCCATAGCTGCCGTACTTGGGCAACACGGCCTCCAAGTCGACGACGCAGTCCACGAGTGACTCAAGGAACGATTCATTCGGCGGGAGCAAGTGAAACAGATCGACGATCGCGGCCGCGACCGCTGGCTCGTCGCCGCGCTTCCAGATCCCGGCCTTCATGATGCGGTCTGGGTCGCGCCACTGCTTGAGGTGCTCGAGCAACTTCTCCCCCAAGGTTACGTTAAAGCAGCTGCTCAGCAACGTCAAGAGCCGCGAGAGGCCGTCCAAAAGGGGCAGATTCAGCTTGCGATAGTCCGCCAGATTCAGCAGCACTGGTCGGAGACACTGCTGGAGCAGTTCCTTCGGGAGCGTGATCTCTTTGTGCTGCTTGTTCAGTTGGATCACGTCGCTCAGCGCCTGCTGCGCACACGTCACAAGCTCCAGCGGCTGCCGTGTCAAGTACCGAAAGAACACGCCGACAAACCGGTTCCGCGCCTCGTGGTGCTGGTTCATGTCGTCTGGCGCCGCGAGAAACGCCGCGCGAAAGAGCTTCACGGCCGCAATGCGGAGCTCACTGGCCTGTGACAGCCCAAACGGATACTCTTGTGCCGACACGGGGCAGTTGCTGTTGCTGCTGTTGGTATTGCTGCTGCTGCTCGTGGTGGTGCTGCCACCACCGCCGGTCGGTGTTGTCGCATCGGTTGATGGCGTTGCGTCGTCCGAGATCAAGCGCCAGACATCCTGGAGAAATGTCATCAGTTCTTTCGTGAGCGGAAAGATCGACGGCTGGATCGAGAGCGCGTGGGCCATGGCGTCCACGTAACCAATGCGCGTGCCAAACGACAGCGACCGCAGCGGACATCCCGTGACCTGCTTGCTAATGAGCTGCTGGTACGGAAACAGCATCGCCGACTCAGTCGTGCCCGTGAACGCAGCGACGCGCGCAATGCACTGCCGCGCGTACCGCCGCGCCGCCGCTTTGGGACTAAGAAACTCGACTACAAACATTTGGAAAATCTCCGTCTCCTGGAACGCCGTGCACGACATAAAGTCGCCACGCTTGATGGCCCCGCTGGAAAACGCCTCGATGTCCATGCTGCGCACGTCGCGCGCCTTGTTCACGACGGCGAGCAGCGCATCGCCCGTCTCGACGCTCACGGTCGCGCTCACTTCGGACGGATGGTCCGACAGCACAAAGAACAGCGCCTTGACAATCACGAGCTCGTTCTCGTGGCTGAACGGCGCTGCCAACGCATCGACGAGCAGCCGCAGCCCGGTGACGCCGCCGAGCTTGACCCGCCAACTGCTCTTGTCGAAACACGCGTGCGCAAAGACATCGGTCAGTGTGTAAAACAGCGCACCGCCCTTGTAGGCGGCCGCAGCCGCTGCCGCAGCCGCGTCGACGTCGCCCTCGTCGCCCTCGTAATGGTGTAACGCCGTGTCCACGACACGCTGGAGCACGCGCTTGGCGCCGGCCACGACCTGCAGGTTCGGCGAACTGAGACCGCCGAGTACAGCACTTGCAAACGCCTGGAAAAATGCGGCGGGCCGGCTGTCGTGGGCTACGACAAACGGCGTGCCGTAGCTTGCTCGTCGCAAGACCTCGATCCGCTTGGCCGTCGCGAGATGGCGACCCGGCGACAGACCACGGTTTCCAGGCAAAAGCGAGGACGGCTGCAGTGTCGATAGCGCGGCAAAGTTGGGGTCGTGCCGGTCACACACGTCCGTCACGGCTTTGGTCATCTGCGCGGCCGCCCGCATGAGCACGCGCGTCGCCTCGTCCCCGAAATCAATGTCGTCCATGGTCTCAAAGAGCGTGCGCAGCAGCAAGTGGCGTGTCGGCAATTCGCTCTCCCATAACACACTCGGACTCGTCGCAGTGTCTGTGCCATTCATCGCATCGTCTTCTTGGTCTTCCTCGTCGTCGTCGTCATCGTCGTTTTCCTCCTCTTCGTCCACTTCGTCCACCTCGGTCAACTGGAACGCGATGGCTGTGGCGGACGCCACCACATCAAACGCGTAGCGTTTGTACTGAAGGATCAGCTGCTTCACTTTAACTGCGGCCTGCCGCTCCAGCTCGAGTGTCTTGTCATCTTTCTCCAGTAGCAGCGACGCCGACGCTCCCACACCCCCAGGCTGCACCACATCAGCTGTAGTCGCACCAGCAACAGCACTAGCCGCCGCGATCGTTGTCGCCCCGTTTCCACCTGTGTGAACGTGATCGTCGTACTCGTCCGACTCGCTCAGACGCGCGTCTTTCCGCACCAAATGCTCCCACTCATGCGCGGCTTTGCGATGGTACCGATGCAGAATCGTGGCGGCACGACGCAGCACCACGTCCATTTGGAGACCCAGCGGTGGCGCTTTCTTCTTAAGGTCCAGGACCGTCATCTCGCCCCGCCACGCAAACTCCATCACGAGCGACCGTCGCTGCGGTTCGTTAAACGCCAGAACCACTGGATCCATTTGGTACTGGCGATTGCGACCGCCGATCTTGCCCAGAATACGCATCGACAGCTCGCCGTACGGATACGGCGGCGGCAGCAAGTGCGTATCGAGTGCTTCGATGATCTCGGTCAAGAGCCGATCTTGGGAGGTCATGATCGGATACAAGAAGTCGGGATTAAGGTTGTCCACCCAAAACTCCAGCGTTCGGAGACCGAGGTAGGCAAGCTCGCCGCGCGAGAGGATCGCGCGCACGACCGACTTCATGAGCGACGGCAGATACTGCAGGAGCGAACTCAGCCGCGCAGGGATCGTGAGACACAATTCCAGCAACACCTCTTGCATACTGGGCTTTTGAATGTGCTTTTGCAGTCGCATGAGGGCCGACAGAATGCCTGGCAAGAGTGGAAACACTTCCTTGTAAAAGTTCTCGTACTTGCCGCCGGAGATCGAGCGAAATAATGCGCGCAGCAGTAACAAATAATTGTCGGGATGCTTTGTGAACGTCGCTTCTTTCAGACACGACTCGATAATCGTCCTCAAGTGCGGAAAGAGCGCCGACTCGTTCGACTTGAACAGCGTGACCGAGCCAAACACAATCTTGAAAAGCCGCAGCACGATCGACGCGCGATGCTCTTGCTTGACGACGCGCATGCGCTCAAACCGCAGCGATTGCAGCTCAAGCACCTTGTCTTCGCGCTTCATGTCGGGCACGTCGCCCTCGGCCGCGACGCTCAGATCCTTCATTTGCGTGATGAGGAATTTCAGCAAGATCTCGGCAAACCAACAGCTCACGTTCGAGTTGGCCAGGAAATGCTGGGGCACCGTCAAAATCGCGTGGTCTTGGAGAATGCACTCGTACAGCAGATCCATGTTAGCGATAAACAGGTCGCGAAAGTCGGGCGCGTCGAGGACCGTGAAGGCACCGGCAAAATGGTCGAGCATTTGCTTCTCTTCGGCCAGAGTGTTCTCCGAGAGCGTGTACAGAATGAAGCACCGCAAACCGTTCTGGAGAACCCGCGCAATCAGCCGCCGTTCGTCGTCGGTGAGCGGATAAGCGTGGGCACTCGCAGTGTCCACGATGGCCGACCCGGCACTCGAGGGGCGACTGGAGCCACCACTCGACTCGGTGATCGCCTGCAGCGAAGCCGACGCAGACGACAACGCCGAGCTCATGTCGGTGCCCCCGCTGCTGGCATTGGTCGCCGCGGCATCCATGGACGTGAGGTCTTTCGCGTGTGGGTTCCGGTAGTTTGCCGTGCACCAAATCACAGCACGCACGCCGAGAATCATCGTGCGCAGCAGCGATTTGACGTCGCGAATGCACGGTTCTTCGTCCGCCAAGAACGAATCCACACTCCCACTCGAGCTGCAATGGACAGCATTGAGATACGGCGCCAATAGCGCATCGAGTTTCTTCTCATGGGCCGACTTGTCCACTGTGGCCTTGGGGAGGAGCGTTGACTGTCGGATTTTATCCATCGCACCGCCGTCCAGTAAATCTCCCGACGATGGGGTGTTTCCTCCACGATCAGCCGACGCTGCCGCCGACCGGAGGCTTAAGCCGATCGCAACCGGCAGACTCGCGAGCGTCGTGCCAAACTTGCTGGCGATAATCAACAAAATCCGCGAGAGGATATTGCGGCCTTTCCAGCCGTCGACATCGTCGTTCTTGGCACTAATATCGACAAGATTCAAAAGTAATCGAATCGACGTCGTCTGAATCGAGATCGGCAGCGTCGCGTCGTGGATGCGTTTGCCGTAAAAGTCGACAATGTGACTCACTTGCGCCAGCGTGAGCATGTCGCGCACGTGGTGGATCATGTCGGCGAGTGTCGAGTACGCGAGCGGTCGGATCTGGTGGAAACTGCAGCGGCCTTTGCCAATCAACACATCGTCGTCCATGAGCAGCTCGAGCTGCGAGTAAAAGCCGCGGCGAAACTCGGTTGAAATGATGTGGCGCGCTGCGACAAAAATGTCTTTGCGCAGCACGAACGCGTCCTTGGGGCAGACCGTGAGGAGCTTGACCGTGTTCTCGCAGATCGCGTCTTGGAACGGCCGCATGAGCGTCGCGCACCCGCGCAGCAAGTAGGTCACAAACGACAGCGTCTTGACCTGGCAGTCCAAAAAGTCCACGTACCGTGCGGGGTGGAGACGCGGCGCCGAGTCGGGAGCCCGCAGCGACAACAAATTCATCATGAGCGGCACGAGCACGGGCACGTGGCTCTCAATAAACGTCGGGTAGCACTGGAAGAGCAGCATGATAATGAGCGGCAGCTCCGAGATGGCCTTAAACGACTCCATCGAGCTCCACAGTGGCTCTTCCGCGATTGCAGCGCCAGCGGAAGTGGCAGTGCCCGCCACAGGCGTGCTTGGCGTCGATGCCACGGGCGTCGCTGTACTCGTCGCCGCGGTGATTGAAGGCGTTGGCTCTGGATCGTTGGATCCATCCATTTTGACGTCGACGGCTGCGGGCGTTGGCACCGTCGTTTCTGTGGAGATAGTGGTCGCGGTCGGCGCAGCTGCGGCCTCTGTCTTGACCGACCCGTCTGGCGCTACGGTCGTTGTCGTTGTTGCCGTTGCCACAGTGGTTGGAACACTGGCCGCCTCCAAAGTCGATGGCGTGCTTGTCATCGCCACGGTCCCAGTTCCAGCGCCAGCCGATGACGTCGCGTTGGGCGTCGCTATCGCCGCGGCTGCAGCCCCTACAGCTGATGGAGCTGCTGTAGCCGTTGCCGATGTGGTGGTCACAGTTGGTACAGTCGGCGTGGCCGCCGCAACCGGCACGGCCGCAGTTGATGTGGCTGTTGCCGGCGTCGGTTGGGTTGACGTTGGCGTTGGCGTCGTCGACTCGGCAAACTGCTTGCGCACAGTGACGTTTACGTTCTTGTACATTTGCTGAACGAGATCGAGGAACGCCTGTACTTCAGAGCGCAGCCCCGGACGATAATTGCGGTGGAGATCAAAGACGGTCTTAAGCGCGAGTAGCGCATTGTCTTCATTGTCGCGATAGAGCACTTCGAGCAGCAGATGGAGCAGCTGCGGTACGTACGGACGCAGTGCATCGTTACTGGGCAGGCGATTGAGGATCTGGAGCAGCACCTTGCGGCAGCGGTGTGTCGGCGTCGCACGCGCCTGCGGTGGAAGCCGCGTGTGGAGCAGCGCCTTCCACGCCGGGAAGAGCGCATCGAGCAGCCGTGGCAGCTGCGCCGTGTGGAGCACGTCTGCTCGCCGATAGAACTCGACGAGCTCCTTTAGTACCGCGTCCGGGTCGCCTTCCAGCAGCCGCTGGCGTGCGGCGTCGACGTTCATCCTCGTGTCCCGCCGCCCGAAGCTTTAAATTTCTGGGCTTTTGGCGTGTAAATGTGGTTTTTGGCGTGGGTGTTTCCATAGCACCAGTGTGCAGATCGGTCAAAAACCACACTCATTTCATTTCATCCAATCAAAATACAGCAAAATGAAATTTTATCCAATCAATCTGAAAGATATCCCTTCCACAGCGATTCACCTGACTGTTGCCTACTGGTAATGGACGTAATGGAGCGTGCGCTCGCAGTTGGCCGCAAAGTGGTTCGTCGTGGACTCGTTGAGCCGTGCTGTTGCGTCAATGGCTGAAAATTTGTTCCATGCCGAAAGCGACCGGTTCTCGCCGGGCGCGTAGAGATCCTTGTCGGGTAGCGGCTCTAATTCCCACATCGGCGACGACAGGGGAAGCTTGAGCAACCGACGGATGCGGCGGCTCGACTGCTCAATGGCGGCGTCGGTCTCACCCTTTTCGTGGGGCGCGAGTGGTAGGTCATAGCGGTAGTACAGAATGTCACGTGCCGGCGCGTAAAAGTCAAAGCCCTTTGTCCAAAAACGCGTGGCCCGCATGTACTCGTGGCCGACGACCACGTGGGCCAAGTGCGGATCCGATCGCACGCTCAAGACAGAGGACACAAGGCCAAAGTGGAAACGCTCCGAGTACTGCGACTGCATCACGGGCACAGACATCAGCAGTGCCGCGCCAAGTGTGTCGCTCTTGGGGAGCGCCTTAGGCTCAGGCGGGTTGAACTCGACGACGGGGTCTGCGGCCTTGGAGTGGATCCGCGCCGAGCATTGCAAAAAGAGATAGCCGGCGTTCATGCCTTTGGTCTCAATGGCCGGCGGTGCGACGCTGAGGATTGCGCGGTCGTTGCCAATACTGTACCACTGCTTGAGCAATTCCAAATCCCAGTGCTTGGTGAACTCAATGTTGTCGTCGACCGACAGATAAAAGTCGTTCTCGAATGCCGTGGGCTCGATCATTCCCTCGAGCACGTGGCGTGCGACGCTCGGACCGAGCGAGCCCGAGACGTCGCGGCGCGTGACCTGGAGGCGCTTGGTGCGCAGCAAGACCTTGCAGTCGCGCGGCCGCAGCTCGCAGAACGCTGCGAGACACGAATCGTCATAGTTCACGACCAGCTCTTCGTACACGCGAAAGTGCACGCGCGCCGACCGGAACGCGAGGTCCCGTGCAGCGACGAGCGCGCGCGCACAGCTCTCGGCGTCGCGGCCGCTAGAGAGCAGCACGACAATCTGCTTGTCGTCGCGGAAGCTGCGCGTATCGCGCGTCGATCCGAACGCAAAGCCAGTGCCTCTTTCGTCTTCGTCGTGGGCCGGCGCAACGTCGTAGGCGGCCGCAGACTCGATGACGCCGCTGTCGAGGTGGTGGACGCGTGGCCACACGGGACTCGAGATCTCGCCGAGCGCGAAGAGCCCCACGAACGCCAGCAGCACAAGCGCGAGTACCGTGAAGCGACGGCGGCTCTGCTCATCATCGACACTGTCGACACCAGGACCCTTGACGAGCGGCAGCATGGGCTTGGCGGAAGGAGAAGCGGGCGAGGCGTCCATGGCTGAGATAGAATTATGGAAACCAGGTCGGGTGTCGCCCCACGTAGTCAGTGCAGTGTGTGTGTTGGGTGCGGTGCATAATTGTAAATTTTGAGAATTCCATCTGGAAATTTGTGAATGGTGGAAATCGTACTCGACAGGAGAGGACGACCACGTCACTTAGATTCAGATTAGCTTCGGCTTCTTGCTCACCGACAGTCCCGAAAGCAATCTCAACTTCGAGAAAGCGCGGTTCCGACACACCGATAAGTTTGTAGGACGCATGGGTGGCTCTCGAGTACAATTTCCAGCACATGGGGAGGACGAGTGTCTGAATCAGCATGGGATTATTGTTGTTGCCCTTATGGAGGTTACTCGAAAGCTAAGCTGGCATCCGAACTAGCCTCCGACATGTGGTGCTCGTGCTCAACCGACCTCCTGCTCAGCTTCTGCCCGAGAATCAGATTTCATGATTAGCTTAGCTTAGTCACTCCCAAACGAGCTTCGTTGTGACAGGTCTGGCATTCCACCAATACAGCAACTGTTTCGCCACCAAGCCGAGGAGGTCTTCATGGCGCTGTTCACGAAGAAGGATATCGCGCTCATTCTGCCGGATGATGAGCCGGGCGATCCCGTGTCATTGCGCCACACAAAGACCAACGATGCCACGGAACAGTTCCAGGAGCTCAAGCCCAAAGTGGACCCGTCGGCCAAAGTACGTCGCTACCGCGCCGGCCACGTCCCCGAGTTTGCGGCCGGCTACGAAGATGACCGCGGGTTTGTCACGCCCAGTCAGCAAGTGCGCAGCAGTCAGCTGAGCCAGCAAAAGAAGAAAGCGGACAGTGCGATCGTGCCGCCGGTAGTAGTGGGTCGTCGGCGCGTCGAAGCGCAAGTGATCAAAGCGCAGCCCGGCAAGGCGGCGGCATCTAAATCACGATTGCAAGAGTCCTCGGACGAGAGCGATGGCGGCGAGGCAATGCAGGAGAATGCACTTGATGATTCTAGCAGCTCTGAAGATGATGACGAAGCCGATCGGCGTCGCCAGGCGTTGCGCAAGAAAATGCTGGCAAAGGAGAAGCTGGAGGAAAGCAACATCATCGACGCAACGGATCTGCCGGCACCGCGCCGACCTATTGTAGAAGCCAAAGTCGTCAGCTCCAGTGCTAGTGCAGCGCCAACAAGACCAGTAGGCTCTGCGATAAAGGCTCCTGCCACAGAGTCTTCGTCGAGTGGCTCTGAATCCGAATGGGAGACCGACTCGGACTCGGACGCAGGCGAAGCCCTTATGAAGCCCGTGTTTGTTCCCAAAAAGGCACGCGACACCATCAAACGGCAAGAAGAACTGGACGCCGAAGAAGATAAAAAACAGCAAAAAGAACTGGAAAAGGTGCGTTGTGAGATGGCGCCAACTAAGATCTCGTGGACTGACAATGCCCACGGATGTTACGGATATATAGGCAAAGTCTCGCAAAGAGAATTCGCGCAAACTTGTGGTGGAGGAATTGCAGCGCGACAAGGACGCAGCGTTGGCGAATGATGCAACGGACACGGAAATGCCGGACGACACGGATGACGTCGATCCAGAACAGGAATACCGTGATTGGCAATTGCGCGAACTGCGCCGTCTCAAGCGGTACGTTTGCCTTGTGTGTTGTGTGGGATCCTTTTGTCGGTATCATCTCATTTGAGTATGTGCAGCGATCGTGATGCGCGGGAGCAGCGCCGGATCGAAGTCGAAGAAACGCTGCGACGTCGGAATATGACGCCGGAAGAACGTCAAGCCGAGGACGAGTGCGTTGGTGCAATGTGGCTGCTGTGTGAGTCACCTACTGACTGATTGCGTTTGCCCATTTACAGAAAACTGAGAAAGCACGCGCCCAAGGAGAAAGCCAAACTCAAGTTTATGCAGAAGTACTACCACAAGGGCGTCTTCTACATGGACGACGACAGCGTGCGCGACGCGAACGACGTGCGCCGTCGCGAGGCCACGGGAGCGACACTAGAAGACAATTTCAACAAAGAATTGATGCCGCAGGTCATGCAGGTCAAGAACTTCGGCAAATCCGGACGGTGCGTACAGAAGAACAGTATGGTCTCCTTCAGCTTCTATTTTGACAGTGACCTAATCCGTGATCTCACAGAACAAAGTATACACACTTGGCGGCCGAGGACACGTCTCACAAAGACTCGCTCTGGGTCCGCAACGACGCGTACGCGATGGATGGATGAATAGCGGGATTGCTGGCACCCTTCTGACGCTTGGTGTTGTGGTATGTGTGTAGCATCCGAGAAAAGTTTAAGAATCGACTGAGCGGAACGCGGGAGATCGATGACGCCCAGCGCAAAAAGCGAAAGACACACGACTAACGTCTTGAAAATGGCAATGTTTATGGGTCTTAGTCGTACTCAGTCCGTTGTGTAGGCTGGCTAAAGCCCAGCAAACGTATATTCCTGCAAGTGCAGTCGCTCCCGCCCTAGGCCTTGCGTGCATCCATCAGCCACCCACTTACGTGCTCATGTAGGTCGAGATGTCGATCTGGTCCGGCAACTCGGGGATGTTGACCTCGAAACGCGACTGCACCTTGGCGAGCATCTCCTTGTCCTCGTCCGACGAGATAAAACTGATCGCGAGACCCTTGGTACCGAAACGGCCGGCACGACCGACGCGGTGGAGGTACTGGTCGCTGTCGTTCGGGAAATCATAGTTGACGACAATGTTCACGCGCTCAATGTCCATGCCACGACCGAACAAATCGGTGGTCACGAGGATCCGCTTCTGGAAATCCTTAAAGCTCTTGTAGCGCTTGATGCGCTCCTCTTGCGTGAGGTCCGACGTGATGCAGATGGACGGGAAGTTGCACTCGTTCAGGAGACGGTTAAGCTCCCGCGCGCGGTTTTTCTTCGACACGAAAATCACGACCTGGTTGAACTCAAGTGCGTCCAACAAATCGTTGAGCTTGCGGTTCTTCTCCGACTCTAGGAGGTTGATAAAGTACTGCTGGAGACCGTGGAGCGTGAGCTTGGTCTCGTCATCGACGTAGATCTCGAGCGGCTAAACCAGACAGAGTTTTTGTTAAACATTGCCGTACTTCTGTGGATAACGAGGTACGTACGTCCTGGCAGAACTTGCGGCACACGGGACGGATTTCCTTGCTGAGGGTCGCCGAGAACATCATGACCTGCTTGTCATGGGGCGTGGCACGGAAAATTTCCTGAACATCACGACGCATGTCTGTTGCACACATGAGAGCGTCAGCAAGTCACGCACCATCCTCTAAGTTCATGTCAATTACGTACCGATGGCCTCCAAGATCTTGTCGCACTCGTCCATGACAAAGTGCTTGACCTTGTCCAGCTTCAAACTCTTGTCACGGAGCAGACCCAGCACACGGCCCGGCGTGCCGACCAGAATGTGCGGTGAGTTGTTCTTAAGCGTGTCGCGGTTCTGCGTGATCGGTACACCACCGTAGAAAACGGCCGTCTTGACGTCCACGAGGTACTTGCTGAAGCGCTCGTACTCGTGGGCAATCTGGAACGCGAGTTCGCGCGTGTGGCACAGCACCAACACACTGATCTGGT